>LPNX011111887.1:6034-18760 GCA_001517045.1 Pseudotsuga menziesii
AATAATAATATTCCATTACTCATTCACAAAGCATGAATATCACGAAATCATGTAATCACAACAATATTAACATCATGCAAACATTTTGTAACAACATATAGCAAATTATAGAATAGCATATAACAAATTTGCAACAATTTATAAGTAATTTAAAATAACAAGAGAAATACCTCAATATAAAATGGTGAAGAAGTCCAAACTGAAGCAAGATTCCATCTTCTCCTTAAGTTGCTCCATCTTCATTTCCCAAAGCGGGACCATGTTTTTACCTCCCAGCCAATTAGGGGTTTATCCGACTCCCTAGCCCCAAGAGCCATCCATCTGGCCTCTTAACCTTCCGTGACGGAGACCCCAGAGAACATAACAGTGATGCACACATAAACTATGTATATTCTTCCAAGAGGCCTCAAACTATTCCAACACTTCCAAACTTCTCAAACTTATCATGGGGGGTTGACCTACATCAACTCTACTCTGTCATCAATGTTCTAAGGGATCTCGTCCTTGAAGAACCACTTTGGGCAAGTCGTAGTTCCTGTCAAAACTTACACTCACCCAAAAGTCATAGAGATATTGATATTCAAATTAAACAACATGAAAATTGATACAACATCATTATCCTCTTGATGTCCAAGACATCTCGTGCTCCTTGGCACTATAAGAATTCGACTATCTCGTATCCAATCAACATGTGGGTTAGTTCACCACTCACATAAAGCTCATGTATAAACATACTCCACTCTTTCAATTGTTAATCTATGTCACTAAAACAACATTTAATATAATCATGTAAGTACCTTTGAAACATATATTGTACTTGTTCTATCTCAAAGTACACTTCAATTGACATTCACATATCAATATTCCACATTCAATTGCATGTTCAAAGGACATAACATTTATTAACATTAATAAAACAAAATGATAAATTCCATTCGTTATTCGCATATATAGGGAGTCCATGTGTTCACATAATACTAGTCTTATTGAATGTAATTGGTTCAAATAGATAAAAATCAATTAAAATGTCAAGTTAATTAATATTAGAGTTTAATTACCAAATGTCAAAATATGGGGCATTAGAGAGAGTGCTTCAAGTTTATGCTTACTCCGAAGCTTTTCTAGAAGATTGATTTTGGTGGGCCTAGGGTTTGACAAAGAAACCCTAATTTTTCAACTTTGGTGACTTCTAGATCCGGTTGGATAGAAAGATGCATCTCCTCTAGGCGAGCTGAGCAACATACTCCTTTTCCCAAAACTATGGACAAAATTGGAAAATATTTGATGCCCTAGTTTTCCCGATAGTAGTGTTAGGTCAAAAATTGAAAATCCATAGAATTAGAAACTCTCTCCATATAAATATTCCCCCTCCTAGGGAGAGTTATATGGTACTCATTTTTCAACTGATATGTGGAGGGAAGTGCTCGGAACAAGAAGCCCTAGTTTCTTCAATTTCTTCTGCATAATTTCTTGATCTTGATTCTAATGTATCTCCAAAATTCCTACTCCTCAAGGTCTAAAATTTTTTCCATAAATAGTATAATATTCCTTCTTTCATACCCCATATGTTAGAGAAGGATTGAATTCACTAAATGGAACTTATACTAAGTTTCCCAAGGTGACATGTTTGTGGAATGGTTCAGTATAGAGAACTTGTACAGATTTCCATGTGTCATTGTTTGAACTTTGGGATATGAATCTTGCACCACAAAAACTATAGTATGTTCCATATCTCAAACATCTTACTAAATTTGATTTGGATCTTCCTAGCTCGAAGTATAGCATTTATCCCTAGGTCACCTATTTAAGACTGTATTCTGGAAGAGGCTGGAACCATGTATTGGAGGAATCATATCTCCTAAAGAAGGAATCTAAGCCTTAAACTCACACATAAGGTACATCAACATTTCATCTTTATCCTGTCCAAGTTTCATCTCTTGATCCTCACCAAGATCGAGTTATAGTGAAAATGCGAAGATGACCATATTTTTCTTCTAAGGTTTTCAAGCATGAAACCCTAATCTCTATCAATTGCAATAGTAGGAGTGTCCAAGCTGCACAAATACTTCTTTCAGGGTGGCTTCAATACCATGTTAATATTTTAATGGTTATATAATATCTAAAAACTTTTAGCATCATAACCATATACAAAAGGATCACTAAAAGAAAGACAAACACAACCACACAAATATTTGTCCTGGGAAACCCTCGTGGGGAGAAAACCTAGAAAAAATTCCTCGATATAGAATTCAACCAAGTACATTTTAAGAACCCAAGAATAAGACTTAGCTGCTTCCTCTCTCCCATATGGACTTATCCTTCTCTCTCTAGCGAACTTGCTTGAGTTATCAGTGTGTCCAAATGATCAAGGAACCTCCCCTATTTATACTAATCATTGTATAGGTCTAATAAACCAACATGGACAAATTATCCTCCCAATCAAGATCGACTTGCATTGGGAGACTCAAAATAAATTTTAATAATACTTTTGCGGGTGCTACTGACCTGACTTACAACGGAGGTTTTACCTCAATACTTTACATGACCAAATACATCAATCCCATCCCTAATTGGAGGAACAACATATCCAAAGAGAGAAATAATAATAATAATATAAAATACAATATCTTCCGCGGTTACATTTCTTTAAATTGGAGACTTCTTAACTATAAAAATCCATTTTCCTTTTTCAATTCAAGTCATAGGTATTTGGCCATTTGGTTGGTTTTTGTTATAAAATATAATAGAACAACCACTTCTTGACCATAGACTAGTTTGAATGTGTTTGACCACTTAATATGTTATAATATGTTTTATAGGCCCACAGAACATGTATCTTGTTGTCCCAATCGTTTCTCTCAATGCCATAAATTTGTGTTAGTCTTTTAGTCAATGTCTTGTCAAATGAGCCAATTACTCCATTTAACTATGCACAATATGATGATCTCTTATGATGGCCGATCAAAATTTCATTTCTTAATAGATTTATTGTTTTATTTATAAAATGGTTTCCTCCATTGCTACATAGAGTAAGATAACAACCAAACTTGGTGATATTATTCTCGTAAATAAATTTTGTAGCTACACCTTTTGTACATGAGTTAGTTTCTTCTGCCTCTTCCCACTTTAATAAATTTTCAACAACTTTGACGATATATCCTGATCCCATATTTCATTCTAATTTAGATGAAGGCCCTACAAAGTCAATAGCCCAAATTTCAAAAGGAAAATTTGGGATAATTGACATTAAATGCATTTCACCCTCTTTAATAGTTGATTAAGCCTTTGGAATTAATCGCATGATTATTGTTTTACAATCTTTGTTCAAGGTCAGCCACCATCAACTTGCTGGTAAGATTTTTCTTGTTGTGGTGTCCTCCTAAAAGTGATCTCCTGTAGGGATAGAGTGCCCTTCTTCAATAATAGTTTCTAGTTTGTATTCCAAATAAAATTTATGAAAGATATAGTTGGGTCCAATTGTATACAAGTAGCCATTAGTTAATGTGTAGGATGGAGTCTTCATTGCTAGCAATTTTCTTTTTATTTTTGTTAAGTTGCTAGGGTTTCTTCCTTCTTGTGAGAATAGAGAAATTTCAACTAATTTTGTTGGTGCCACGTCAACTATGAATAAATGTGCATCAGGAAGGTCATCATCAATACCATCGATCTATTCTACTATTTATCTACTCAACATGTGATCAAGGAAAACATTTTCTTTGCTAGGTAAGACAACTACCTTGAACTTAAATTCTTGAAAAACTATTAACCATCTGTGAATCCTTCCTTGATAGATAAGCTTATTCACAAGGTATATCAAGGCATTATGATCCTTATAGAATGTAAACATATCAACCAGTAAGTAGTGTCAGAATTTTTGCAATGTAAAAATCATTCATAGAGCTTCCTATTCCATGCTCAAGTAACTTCTTTCAACTTTATTGAGATTTAAATTGGCACACACAATGGGTGATCCATACCTTCCTCACCTAGTTGTGTCAAGATGGAACCCATTTCTATTCCTGACAAATCAATATGTACATGGAATTCTGTCAACCAATCTGGAAATCTCAGCATTGGTTCTTTGACCAATTTTCCTTTTAGTAACTTAAACAACTCACTACACTCCTTACTCCAAACAAATTCTACATCAACTTTCAACAATTCATCCATAAGGAAGGTGATATATGAGTAGTCTACTAATTTTTTTTAATAGTATCCCATATGACTTTAAAAAAATGTATTTTTTTGGGTTCACCCATGGTTTTAAGTTGAGTAATACTTTTATCTTTGCTAGTTCAAATTTTATTATGTTCTTGAAAATGACACGACCCAAGAGAATCTTGATATGCGTAGAAAATATGCATTTCTTTATATTTATAGATATCTAGATTTGTCAAAAATGTTTGAGCATTAGTCGAAGTCAATGCACATTGTTTTTAGCAAGCTATATATTGTTCAGTCATCAAAGTAGACTATCATAGTTTTATATATTCTTAGAATACATTCATTTATGATTCTAGAAAAAATAACAAAAACATTATTTAGTTCAAATAGCATGGATCAATAGGAAAATGACCCAAATTATGTTACAATTGTTGTCTTTGAATGATCATGTAACCTTATGTTACAAATGTTGTCTTTGAATGATCATGTAACCTTATGTTACAAATATTGTCTTTGAATGATCATGTAACCTCTTTAGCTATGGGTACTTGGTTCAACCCAAGAATCCATCGAGGAGTGAGACTATCTTAAAAAAACTACTATGTACATCATAGTCCCCTAGATAAAATAAATGAAATATCGCCTCACTATTTAGCCATTAATTAGAAAGACATTATTTCACTCCATATTTCGTGAGAATACTTTCCAATGCCAATCTTCTCAACCACCTAGTCAAGTTGAGCGTAAGTTATTTAATAATGGTCAACCACCAATTTTCTTTATAACCCTAATCGATCTCTCATTTGTTGATTTAACAACATCATTCCTTTGCGGATAGTAGTTATTTAATATCTCAAGAAATCCCTTTCTCCAAACAAAAACTCTATGATATTGATCGATGAAAAATATGATTCATTGTCAAACACTAGCATAAACATGACATCGAACTTCGTGATGATATGCTTCTCTATGAATTGAATCACTTTAGTATCGTTCACACATGTTAGGAGTACAAATTCCATCCACTTACTAAAGTAGTTTATAACACTCAAAATGTATTTGTGTTGCTTCAAGGAGTTAAGATTAATCTAATCTATTATGTCTAATCCAAATTGCTCAAAATATCTTCCAATATCAATAATTATAAAGTATCCTTATTTTCTTTTTATTTACATATATCTATTTGAGATATTTGATATTTTTCTTACACGTATATGTATATTTTCGAAAAAAATTGACCAATAGTATCCAATTCTCAAAACCTTATGCACAATGGTATCTCCATAAAAATGTTTTCTTGTTGAACCGTCATATAATGCTCTAAACATTTTCTCAATATCATTCTCCTCAATACATCTCAATAACACATCTTTATAATTCTTCCCAAAAATAATTACATTGACACTCTAATATGGAGCATATATGAGTATTACCATTTTTCTTCTCTTAACACACAAGTAATTAGTATTGGATCCATGTTGAAAATAATATTTCATATCATGAACCATGAATCCACGTATACATGTATAAAGAGAACATCAATTGCATATAATGATGCTTCGTCCTTCTAACTTGCATTGACAACATCCACTGTATCGCACTAGTTTATACAACCCTTATCTATGAACTATTGTTTTAGGGTTAATGTCAAGATTATACATTTGGATATTAGTCATCTAGTTTCCTCACTCTTTTCAAGTTCCTTCTGAATAAACACATATCTAATAGCTGCATGTTGAATAATTACCTTGGTGTGGCTTCTTAGAACATAATTTTTAAATTGTTTAACCTCTTTGACCATAATGTATGCATTTTTATTAATCACAAGATAGCTTAGTTTATAGACATGTCCTCATAAATGATATTGGAATTTCACTCCCTTTGTCATCTTTCTACATGAGCATGATGGAGAGGGAGTAAGCAGATGAAAATATATAAAAAAGGAAAACCTTACCACCAAAGTATACATTGCTAAAGGTTGGAGTGGCATCAAATGTTGACTTGACTTTCTCAAATGACTCTCTCTCAAATTTGATCCATTCAAAGGTTCCATCCTTTTTAATCATCTTTTGTAGGCGTTTGATTATTTTAGAAAGGTCATAGATGAACCACCTTGTGAATCTATATTCGTAAATAATGATTGCATTGACTTGGTTTTTTTGTGTTTGTTTGGATGGAGGATATATGTTATGAATTTTGTTATTTCTAGATCCACCAATATATCAAATTTTGAGATGATGATCTTAAGTAACTTTCCTTCTATGATGGTGAAAAAGCTTTTCTTAGCATTTAATAAGATCCCATATTTTACATACCTATTGAATATTTTATTCAAATGTTGTAGATGATATGAGAACATTTTCAACTAAATCTTGTTATATACTAGATGAGATTCTTAGTTGCTATGGACTATGAAGTTCAGTCATGTTTGGTCTATTTTTGGGAGACAAACTGTTGGTATTTTGTTTTTTATCAGCAATTTTTATATGATGATGTCAAATTTCAGTGGGTACATATGTATTTTTTTATTCCAATGAATAACAAGAGTCATGTTTTTTTTCTGCTTGAAAAAAAACTACACTTTGCTTTATAAGTCCATTTGAAGTTGCTTCCATAATATGTTGGAAAGTGGTAGTAGCATTCATTAGTCCAAATGGAATTATCTTGTACATCTATGTGTCTTGACTCCCATTTGGTCTTGAAATTGATTTTCAACTATATTTTTACAAAACAAGAGCTCGATTGTATCCCAAAAATCTTTCAAGGAGAGAGACCATCTCAAAACCTTTCACAAGCTACAAAATATGCTCCATATGTAGAGCATGATAGCTATGTATTACCAATGCCTAGTTGAGGTTTTTGAATTCCATACATAAACTAATATAACCACCCTTCTTCCATACAAGATCAAGAGTTATAATCCAATATGAACGGTGCATTGGAAAGTTTATCTTTTTGTTAAGCAACTTTTTTTATTCCTTTTGTTTCCATTGGAAAAAAAAAATCAACTTTGATATTTATTGTAACTATAAACTAATTTGTACATATACAAACATTCCCTCTATTTCATTGATTTAAAATAGATGCTGATGAAGTTAGTTATTCATTTTCTTGTTTTTGCAGAGAATAAATGCTATGTCAATTGGTCCATGGGGAGGAAAAGGTGGGAACATTTGGGATGATGGAGTGTATACAGGGATTCGCCAAATAATACTAGTCTATGGAAGTGCCATAGATTCCATTATGATTGAATATGATAATGACGGAAGTTCTATTTGGTTGAAGCATGGAGGAACTGGGGGAAACAAAACTGAAAAGGTAATTATAAAACGATAAGGAAAATATCTTCCATTTATGTATTTAGATGTAAGAATGACTTAAGATATAAGAAATCCATCTTAATAAAATTATTATTAAAAAATAACTTAGTATAAAATAATATAACATAGCAATCCCACATGTATTTCAATTTATGAAAATTGGAATTTCTCTTATCACTTTTAATGTTAAATACATCTATGTTAATATTGAATTATACTAGCGTATATAATGTTATATTTAAATTTAGTTTGTAGCTGTTGAGAATTCAAAGATTAAACTACGAAGCCCTCATTAAGGTATGCTTTTGTGCTCCTATGCAGATTCAATTTGATTATCCCACAGAGATTCTCACTGCAATAAGTGGACATTACGATATTTATTTAAGGTCATTGACTTTCAAGAGCAATTTGAAGCAATATGGACCTTATGGTGTACAACATGGAATTCACTTCTCAATTCCATTGGTCGAAGGAAACATAGTGGGTTTCCATGGTCGAAGTGGTTGGTATTTGGATTGCATGGGAGTGTATGTTTCAAATTCACATAGAGCGATTCCACAAAAGGTATGGCTCCATAGTATTTCAATGTTATTGTTAAATAAAATTTCAAAAAATAATGATCCAACATTGAATTTCAATATATTCTAATATATCAGTTTTAAATTGAATTTCATAATATAAATTGTTTTCATATATATATATATATATATATATATATATTGTTTTAGGGTTAATGTCAAGATTATACATTTGGATATTAGTCATCTAGTTTCCTCACTCTTTTCAAGTTCCTTCTGAATAAACACATATCTAATAGCTACATGTTGAATAATTACCTTGGTGTGGCTTCTTAGAACATAATTTTTAAATTGTTTAACCTCTTTGACCATAATGTATGCATTTTTATTAATCATAAGATAGTTTAGTTTATAGACATGTCCTCATAAATGATATTGAAATTTCATTCCCTTTATCATCTTTCTACATGACCATGATGGAGAGGGAGTAAGCAGATGAAAATATATAAAAGTAGAAAACTTTACCACCAAAGTATACATTGCTAAAGGTTGGAGTGGCATCAAATGTTGACTTGACTTTCCCAAATGACTCTCTCTCAAATTTGATCCATTCAAAGGTTCCATCCTTTTTAATCATCTTTTGTAGGCGTTTGATTATTTTAGAAAGGTCATAGATGAACCACCTTATGAATCTATATTCGTAAATAATGATTGCATTGACTTGGTTTTTTTGTGTTTGTTTGGATGGAGGATATATGTTATGAATTTTTTTATTTCTAGATACACCAATATATCAAATTTTGAGATGATGATCTTAAGTAACTTTCCTTCTATGATGGTGACAAAGCTTTTCTTAGCATTTAATAAGATCCCATATTTTACATACCTATTGAATATTTTATTCAAATGTTGTAGATGATATGAGAACATTTTCAACTAAATATTGTTATATACTAGATGAGATTCTTAGTTGCTATGGACTATGAAGTTCAGTCATGTTTGGTCTATTTTTGGGAGACAAACTGTTGGTATTTTGTTTTTTATCAGCAATTTTTATATGATGATGTCAAATTTCAATGGGTACATATGTATTTTTTTATTCCAATGAATAACAAGAGTCATGTTTCTCTTTTGCTTGAATAAAAACTACACTTTGATTTATAAGTCCATTTGAAGTTGCTTCCATAATATGTTGGAAAGTGGCAATAGCAGTCATTAGTCCAAATGGAATTATCTTGTACATCTATGTGTCTTGACTCCCATTTGGTCTTGAAATTGATTTTCAACTATATTTTTACAAAACAAGAGCTCGATTGTATCCCAAAAATCTATCAAGGAGAGAGACCATCTCAAAACCTTTCACAAGCTACAAAATATGCTCCATATGTAGAGCATGATAGCTATGTATTCCCAATGCCTAGTTGAGGTTTTTGAATTCCATACATAAACTAATATAACCACCCTTCTTCCATACAAGATCAAGAGTTATAATCCAATATGAACGGTGCATTGGAAAGTTTATCTTTCTGTTAAGCAACTTTTTTTATTCCTCTTGTTTCCATTGGAAAAAAAAAATTCAACTTTGATATTTATTGTAACTATAAACTAATTTGTACATATAAAAACATTCCCTCTATTTAATTGATTTAAAATAGATGATGATGAAGTTAGTTATTCATTTTCTTGTTTTTGCAGAGAACAAATGCTATGTCAATCGGTCCATGGGGAGGAAAAGGTGGGAACATTTGGGATGATGGAGTGTATACAGGGATTCGCCAAATAATACTAGTCTATGGAAGTGCCATAGATTCCATTATGATTGAATATGATAATGACGGAAGTTCTATTTGGTTGAAGCATGGAGGAACTGGGGGAAACAAAACTGAAAAGGTAATTATAAAACGATAAGAAAAATATCTTCCATTTATGTATTTAGATGTAAGAATGACTTAAGCTATAAGAAAGCCATCTTAATAAAATTATTATTAAAAAATAACTTAGTATAAAATAATATAACATAGCAATCCCACATGTATTTCAATTTAATGAAAATTGGAATTTCTCTTATCACTTTTAAAGTTAAATACATTTATGTTAATATTGAATTATACTAGCGTATATAATGTTATATTTAAATTTAGTTTGGAGTTGTTGAGAATTCAAAGATTAAACTATGAATCCCTCATTAAGGTATGTTTTTGTGCTCCTATGCAGATTCAATTTGATTATCCCACAGAGATTCTCACTGCAATAAGTGGACATTACGATATTTATTTAAGGTCATTGACTTTCAAGAGCAATTTGAAGCAATATGGACCTTATGGTGTACAACAAGGAATTCACTTCTCAATTCCATTGGTCGAAGGAAACATAGTGGGTTTCCATGGTCGAAGTGGTTGGTATTTGGATTGCATGGGAGTGTATGTTTCAAATTCACACAGAGCGATTCCACCAAAGGTATGGCTCCATAGTATTTCAGTGTTATTGTTAAATAAAATTTCAAAAAATAATGATCCAACATTGAATTTCAATATATTCTAATATATCAGTTTTAAATTGAATTTCATAATATAAATTGTTTTCTTATATATATATATATATATATATATATATATATATATTGTTTTAGGGTTAATGTCAAGATTATACATTTGGATATTAGTCATCTAGTTTCCTCACTCTTTTCAAGTTCTTTCTGAATAAACACATATCTAATAGCTACATTTTGAATAATTACCTTGGTGTGGCTTCTTAGAACATAACTTTTAAATTGTTTAACCTCTTTGACCATAATGTATGTTTTTTTATTAATCATAAGATAGTTTAGTTTATAGGCATGTCCTCATAAATGATATTGGAATTTCACTCCCTTTGTCATCTTTCTACATGAGCATGATGGAGAGGGAGTAAGCAGATGAAAATATATAAAAGTAGAAAACTTTACCACCAAAGTATACATTGCTAAAGGTTGCAGTGGCATCAAATGTTGACTTGACTTTCTCAAATGACTCTCTCTCAAATTTGATCCATTCAAAGGTTCCATCCTTTTTAATCATCTTTTGTAGGCGTTTGATTATTTTAGAAAGGTTATAGATGAACCACCTTATGAATCTATATTCGTAAATAATGATTGCATTGACTTGTTTTTTTTATGTTTGTTTGGATGGAGGATACATGTTATGAATTTTTTTATTTCTAGATCCATCAATATATCAAATTTTGAGATGATGATCTTAAGTAACTTTCCTTCTATGATGGTGAAAAAGATTTTCTTAGCATTTAATAAGATCTCATATTTTACATACCTATTGAATATTTTATTCAAATGTTGTAGATGATATGAGAACATTTTCAACTAAATCTTGTTATATACTAGATGAGATTCTTAGTTGCTATGGACTATGAAGTTCAGTCATGTTTGGTCTATTTTTGGGAGACAAACTGTTGGTATTTTGTTTTTTATCAGCAATTTTTATATGATGATGTCAAATTTCAGTGGGTACATATGTATTTTTTTATTCCAATGAATAACAAGAGTCATGTTTTTTTCTACTTGAAAAAAAACTACACTTTGCTTTATAAGTCCATTTGAAGTTGCTTCCATAATATGTTGGAAAGTGGCCATAGCATTCATTAGTCCAAATGGAATTATCTTGTACATCTATGTGTCTTGACTCCCATTTGGTCTTGAAATTGATTTTCAACTATTTTTTAACAAAACAAGAGCTCGATTGTATCCCAAAAATCTATCAAGGATAGAGACCATCTCAAAACCTTTCACAAGCTACAAAATATGCTCCATATGTAGAGCATGATAGCTATGTATTCCCAATGCCTAGTTAAGGTTTTTGAATTCCATACATAAACTAATATAACCACCCTTCTTCCATACAAGATCAAGAGTTATAATCCAATATGAATGGTGCATTGGAAAGTTTATCTTTTTGTTAAGCAACTTTTTTTATTCCTTTCGTTTCCATTGGAAAAAAAAATTCAACTTCGATATTTATTGTAACTATAAACTAATTTGTCCATAGACAAACATTCCCTCTATTTAATTGATTTAAAATAGATGCCGATGAAGTTAGTTATTCATTTTCTTGTTTTTGTAGAGAATAAATGCTATGTCAATCGGTCCATGGGGAGGAAAAGGTGGGAACATTTGGGATGATGGAGTGTATACAGGGATTCGCCAAATAATACTAGTCTATGGAAGTGCCATAGATTCCATTATGATTGAATATGATAATGACGGAAGTTCTATTTGGTTGAAGCATGGAGGAACTGGGGGAAACAAAACTGAAAAGGTAATTATAAAACGATAAGAAAAATATCTTCCATTTATGTATTTAGATGTAAGAATGACTAAAGATATAAGAAAGCCATCTTAATAAAATTATTATTAAAAAATAACTTAGTATAAAATAATATAACATAGCAATCCCACATGTATTTCAATTTAATGAAAATTGGAATTTCTCTTATCACTTTTAATGTTAAATACATTTATGTTAATATTGAATTATACTAGCGTATATAATGTTATATTTAAATTTAGTTTGTAGTTGTTGAGAATTCAATGATTAAACTATGAAGCCCTCATTAAGGTATGTTTCTGTGCTCCTATGCAGATTCAATTTGATTATCCCACAGAGATTCTCACTGCAATAAGTGGACATTACGATATTTATTTAAGGTCATTGACTTTCAAGAGCAATTTGAAG
>LPNX011111887.1:20676-92864 GCA_001517045.1 Pseudotsuga menziesii
TAGTAAATTGTATCCCTTTAGTTAGTTTAAGGGTTTCAATGATTAATAACTAGGAGAAATCAATTATAATTATGAATATTTTACACTAGGGTCCCATTTAAGTATAAAGAGCATGATAATTAAGGGTTTCATTTTAAGTTAAAGTTCCATGAGTATGGTTTGTTTTTTTTCTTTTGGATGGTTTGTTTTTTCTTTTTGATTGATTTTTTTTTATGACTTTTATTGAGTTCAATTCCACCTCATTTGACATGCTTATGGTTTTTTTCAATTGCATTTTGATGATTTATTTAGACTTATTCATTAATAAGTGCATTTCACACTAACTAAAACCATCTTATTATGCATAATAACCAAATTTTGGAATGACAAAGTCAACGTTCGGAAGATAATATTTATCATCTTGTTCCTCTACTCATTCATTTAAAAAATACTCCCTCTACCATAGCTAGGGTAGTTTATATTTGGTCATTATCTTCATATCACTATAGTATGTTTTTGGTGATTTAAATTTTTCAGTATAATTCCAAAATTGTAACCTACTTTAAAAAAAAATAAAAAATAGGAGCACTATTAATTGATCTAAAAATCCCCACACTCGATTACAATAATATCCCCCATTTTGTCCAAATCTCCAACCTTGTCAGTAACCATTTTTAATAATGTTCAAACCTAATTGATCCTCTCTTCATTCTATCTATGCATGTTCATGTACCAATATGTAACTTTGTCCTCCACAATATGCTAGTTGTAGCAAATTTTTCTTAGCCTCTTTTTGGTACACATGAAATGTATGAAAAGGAACTCAATATGCAATTCCTTTTGAATTCTTACATATGGTGGAAATACCATGATGAACTAGAATGCATAAAGAAATCCCTTGTGGATCATATTTTACTATAATATTTTCATATGTACCTATTGGTCAATACTCATTACTAAATCTGTATTAGCATTAAGTTGGTTAGACAAGAGGACAAACATACCCACTTCTCAATTTAGCTTGGTGCAACTTATATTTTGTTGACAGCGTGACTAAACATGAGTACAATCACCCAACAAATGTTATTTAAAAAATGTCAATACCATATGGATCTATAACTCTTATGGCATTTCTCATATATTGAAGTAGTGGCTAAGAACATGTGTTCTCTACTTGATGTAAGTCTTGATTTGTCCATCATCCCAAACCTTGTTTCATTGTCAAATTCTAAAATCTTGGTAGACTGAGGATTTAATTATGTAAATGGTGTCATGAATCTTTCAGGGATGAAACCAACCTAGTAAACACTTGATAGTATGAGTTTATTTATTTACCTTATTTTCATCTTTTTGGTCATGGCATGGTATCATTTCTCATAATCGGTGCCATTATATATGTAGGATATCCCCATTTTATTATATTTGCTATAGGATATGCTAGATTTAGGGGAAATTTTGCTAAGAAATTATCTCCTAGAAATCCCTAGTTGGCACCCTAAATGATCTCCCGATGTACTAAATCCTTTTACCAAAATAATGTGCATGAATGAGTTCTTTCTTCTTATTTTTTAAATAGATTTTTGGGGCATTTATTGAGATTCATCATGGTACATCAATTTCCCACCTTATCAATTTTCACATTTGTGCATTATTTTATTATCATTCTTCTCATGTTTTGAAATAACATGTATTCCCTAAGACTATCTAGGTCAAAAATAACTTAGATATTTGTTGTTTGTCCATTAGATAGTTACATATCCCTTATTGGGTGGATTAACTACATGCTACAATTTTTTTTATTGGATTCTTTCTAGGATTGATTGATGCAACAAGTTGATATATTCCCAACCTTAATTGTTTGACTTTGACTAGCCAATCTACTCTATCAACTCTATTGTGCTTGTTTGTGCTATACAAACTACTTTCCACCACTGTTGTAGTCACACACTATGCTAGTGGGTTATTCCAATCTTGGAACCTACTGATGATCACATGCTTTGGAATTTAGTTCCTACAAGAGTAACCTTCCATATGATTCTATCATGGCATATTCTAGGAATTTTTTGAAGATGGATTTTCAAAGTAGTTATGATAAATTTCTATTTGTTAGTGGTATTTCTACTATGAAGATGGTTTTTCATGAAAATAGGAAGGTTAAATCAATGGTGACCACACTATCAATTTAGTTCATAAATATGCATTTGCATTTTATGTATTTTATCATATTGAATTAGGGAATTGACCACTTTTCTTTTGTGCCCCTTCGACCGATGTATTTTTCTAGGCTTGTTTCCAATTGTAGTCCATTAATACCTAGAAACACGTGACTTATTTGTATGAAAGTATCCTTCATCTAGTATGAACACATATGGACTCGGTGTCTTAATTTTCCAATGGATTCTTTCACTTGTTGATTTCAATAACTAGGATTTTATATTCCATAGTCCTTTCTTAGTTATTAGATAGGTTGTTTCCAATTTGACTCCTACTAGTTTTTAGTAACTTCTAACAAATTTTCAAATATTCACTTTGCATTACTAAGTAAGAAACATAATTGGACCATTTTCCTTAAATTGATGGCATGCATCCAAACCTATATGTGCTTTTTTATTCACACCACATGGATAAACGTTCTTTGGTAGAAGTCCCATAACCTACCAACTACTAGGATGTTAGGGTGATAAACCCAATTTCCTTGGATTTAGTTAAATAACCTCTTTATTCAAGAGGTGATAACATGATTGATGAAATAAAATATTTCCAAGTTTTCTAATATTGTTGATCCATCTCCATATAACGTATTCAAATTGTCAGGGCCCAACCAGGTATAGGTTATCATCTCCATCTTGTGTTTTTTTCCTATTATCATAAGAAAATATTACTTAACCCTACTCAAAGTCATTTCTCTTTAGGTTTCTATCATGATATCTCTTAATTGTACACTATGTCATTTCTTATTGAAAGATGACCCATAGTCAGCCTTCATCTAGACATTCACATTATTGCATTCACATTCTTATAACCAATATTTATCTCTTATTAAAAAATGACCCATAGTCTGCCTTCATCTGGACATTCACATTCTTGTAACCAATATTTATCAATTTGTAATATATCCATGAATTCAATCCTAAGTAATGAGGGGATCTATTACTCAATTAACACCATAACATATATGTCATAGTATAGTTCGAAAGGATTTTTCCCTCACTCCTTATTCCATGTTGTTTGGTACACCCAAATAAAAGTATGTCATATGCCAATTCAATCCAACCACTTTATGTTAAAATCTTACTGAAGATTAATAAAATATTTTTGTTCATGTTTTTGTCATTAACATTCGCCCTTTGTCAAGGACATGTGTCCTTAAACAATATCCCAATGATATTCCGGTATAATATTCTTTCTTTAAATGGTTTCACATGTCTCTTGGGCATGCCATCCTTACAAATTTTGAATAATATTCTTTCTAGGATATTAAATGTGATATTAATATAACTTTAATATTCTAGGTATTGACCATCATGTCCTCTTTTAGCAATAAACTCCCCAAAAGTTTCTATAGATGTTGTAGAAATTGGAAATTTTCAAGGTTGAGAGATACTCCAGTCTCCTTGTACCTGTTGAACATCATTTGGAGGAAGACATGTGATTAATTATACAGTTAAATAATGAATAGTCACTTAGGTACACTTTTAATAATTATGAGTAAATTTCTTCAATATCTTGACTATAGTTGTGGAGAAACAAGTTGATTAATTTACTATAACAAAACACATCCTTTGACATGAATATTGTCCAAATTCAATCGTAATTTTTTTAATAATTATGAGTAAATTTCTTCAATATCTTGACTATAGTTGTGGAGAAACAAGTTGATTAATTTACTATAACAAAACACATCCTTTGACATGAATATTGTCCAAATTCAATCGTAATTTTTTCAAGTGGTCAATCCTTATCTAAAATTAACACTTGATTATAGTGAAAATATCCATATAAAGGAAATAATATATTTATATGCCCATGAATTATAATATTTGTTTAGTAAAAGGGACTGGACAAGAGCCCTTATGGTTATCTAACTTAGTTTATAGAAATCCAAACAAATCCTATTCTTCACATTCTTATTATTATCCACCACTATTGATGAATCCCAATCAATATTTCAAATGGGTATAATATGAACATTCAACATCTTCTTTATCTCCTCTTGTAAGTTATCCTTCTATTTAATGATCATCCTATAAGGTCTTCGTTGCATTGGTTTTTAGTAGCTTGGGCCTAAAATCACATTTCTTCAAATTATTTTAATATCCCCTTCAACATGTCATAGATCAAAATGAAAATGTCAACAAAATATCATGATAATGCGATTGCCTCCACCAATATTTTGTCATCCATATAGTTAACAATTCATAAAAAAATGTGTTCTTCCTTGGTTTCCTTGGCAATATTGATCTTGTTTGGTAGTACCCTTTCACCATCATGGATTGTTGTTTAGCATGATTTTCCTTGAGATCCTACTATATCTTATTTAATCCTTTATGTAGTTGTTAGGAGTAGGATTTTTGTCTACTAATGTTGATGCCTAAAATATGATGTTACCGATATTATATAAAGTATGTTGTGAAAATCATGCATCTTATTTGAATTTTCAATCGTGTGGCATTGTCATAAACGGGTTTTCATTTAGGCCAAAGGAAAGATTATTTCAACAACTTTGTTGAATCTTGGGCTTTCTTGTGCTTCTTTATATGGTAATACTAATTTTTGGGAAACCCATCAATAAAGACACACATAATGTGAATTGAAACCTCTTGGGGGGATTTTTTATGCTTCGTTTGGACCTATTACATCTATAATAAATTTTTAAAGTTTTGGATCTGTACTACACTATAATACCCATAATACTTTTCACCTTTAATTTTATTGAATGGGAATATGAACAAGGCTTCAAGTACCTTTTAACTTTGATATGAAGAGTGACATTAACCACTAATATTTGATCATCTTGAGTGCCATCAAAAATTATTTTTCTCATCCTTCATTAGAGAATAAATTAATTTAGTTATCAAGCTTTGTATATGTTTGATTGGATATTTCCCTTTCTCAAACTTCATTGTAGTATTCTTATGTGACAATTTTGAAAATAGTTTATGAGAATCTTCACCTAACGTACATACATATGTAGGAAACAATCCTAGTTTGGTTCTAGATCAATGATTATTAGGATTCCTAGATACATATGGACTATGTTGGGACCAGGTCTTATTAACTCATTTGAAATTAATGGCATTACATTTATATTCTACTATTCATTTTCTCTTATTAAGTGTGACAATCACTTTCTTTTTCCCTATTTAAAACATGAATGGTATATTGTAAGATCATATCATACTTCTCATAGAATAGGTCTAATGCCATCCAAAGAAAATTTAGTTCAAACATCTTTGATGTTTTAAAAATTCAAATTTTGTATACTTTTTTATTCTTGAATAGTTGGTTTTCGTTGCAATTAGGATTCCAATAGGATTATAGGTATTATGGTTATATACTCCCATTTTAACTAGAATACAAAACATAAATTTTTTCTAAAGTCCTCCTCCAAGAATATGTAAGAAATGATGTTGATATTCCTCCCTGAATTAACCAATGTATCTGTTATCAACTTCTCCATTATAGTTTCTAAAACATAGATTTCCTTTAAAAATAATTTATTGACCTTTCATTTTCTCACTACATTGGAACTTGAGTCCCCATCTCCATTAGTGCGTAAAAATCACCCAAGAAACTCATATACCTTCTTCAAACACTTCCTATCTTGATCAACACCTTAAATGGATTAGTTATATTCTAAACTTTGTGTTCCTATGATCTCGTCTTTAACTTATTAGAGTGTGATATTCAAATCCATTTCACTAGTTATATGTGTCTCTAAAGATATTCCAATTTTCTCTATAAAAGGATTCTTTGTTTGAACACATATTCTTTGTCTTAATAGGAGAGAGGTTATTCATATACCTTGGGATATCCATAACCATAAGGTTAAAAGTGCATGGAAATGATATCTTCATAGTTATCCTCTTCTTAATTCACTTGAACCATTTGACATCTTTTTAATGGGGGTTTATTGATTATGGGATAGTTCATAATATGATGTGGAATATTAGCCTACAGTGGAAATAAACTACCTATCTTGGAATAGTAAAAATACAATTTTTGCTAGTGTGACTCCAACTCTTACACTAAAAACATTTAAATACATTTTTTTATGGGTCGAGGTCTCAACATAGGAGTTACCGCCTTGAGCTTGTCTTTGGTACACATTATGATATTATCATTGTTCTTGCTATAGTTCCCATTTATTTAATCTTTCTTAATCACCTTAGAATACCTTTCAATCTAAAAATTAGCCTTGATTCCTTTGATTAAACTTATAGTTGTTCCTTGAGTGCTTATCAATACTACATAAGTTTAAAATGTTCAACTTATTTAGTTTCTTATTATAGTTATCAATTTGGCCGCTATCATCCATCTCTTTTTTATCCTATCTTTGCTTTGGCTTATGTATGTTGGCTTCATTTAACTTCTACTTCACCAATTTCTCATTCTAGTGCTCCTTGTCTTACACATTCAATTCTATCTCATTTTCCATTTTGAGGGCCATTTCAAGGGATTCTGAGCTAGGTGCTATTACACCTTAGGGTAAAATACACGTTTAAACAATCATTTCTTCCATAAAAAACAACAATAAAATAAAATAAAAAATGAAGATATGTCTTAGTTACAAAATCATTTTAAAAATGAGAAATCCACATTTTATGTTATGATTGTTTAATAAATTTAAAGTTAGAATAAATTTACAGTAGTTTTTAAATATCATATGAAATAAATCAAATCCTTGTCTTAGATTGAACAAAATGACTCATATAAATACATTTTTTTCCATAGAAAAAAATTATCTTAGATTGAACAAAATAACTAATATGGATCCATTTTTTTCCATAGAAAAAATCACCATTAGATAAATCAAGTACTATTATCCAATTTATAATAATGAAACTATATTACCATCTTAATATTTATAGAATGATATCTAAATTTATAACAATTAAATTTCGGTAGCATTATATGTTTATTCGTTAATATTCCATGATGGGCTACAAACTCCACCTAAAAACTGCATTTTTTCATGTTTGTATGGAATATGGAACTTTAACATGATTGAGAACCCAAAACTTTAAGTAATTAACCATAAAGGACCTAATAATTCAGATAATAAATCCCATCCATATTGAAACATAAAGAGCTCATTACAATCGTATTAATATTTTTATGCATAATATTTTGTATAGAATTTATTTGAAAGAAATTAGAATGCTAATTATTTTTATGTTTTTTATAACAAGGTTATTTCTAATAATTCAGATAATAAATCCCATCCATACTGAAACATAAATGTTTGATTACAATCCTATTAATATTTTTATGCATAATATTTTGTATAGAATTTATTTGAAATAAATTAGAATGCTAATTATTATTATTATTTTTTAACAAGGTTATTTCTATTGGTCCATGGGGAGGCAAAAGTGGAGATCGATGGGATGATGGAATGTATGAAGGAATTCACCAGATAGTATTGGTCCATGAACGAGTTATAGATTCCATTAGCATTGAATATGAAAATGATGGAGAGCATGTTTGGTTAAAGCATGGTGGAAATGGGGGAAATAAAACTGATAAGGTAACAATTACGATAATAATTTTTAAATTTAAATTTAGGTGTAACAATAT
The DNA here is from genome assembly GCA_001517045.1 of Pseudotsuga menziesii. NCBI lineage: Eukaryota > Viridiplantae > Streptophyta > Pinopsida > Pinales > Pinaceae > Pseudotsuga > Pseudotsuga menziesii. The sequence continues at coordinate 28,456 of LPNX011111887.1, forward strand.
TGTTGATATTATTGATATTTTTTTAAGTGACATTTTCGTCAATTTTGCAATGGTTTAATGGTTTAATTAAGTTAGGGAATATTTATGCCAAACTCATTTGAGCCATAGGTGGTTTTGATTGGATTTTAAAACAATTTTAGAAATTCTCTAGTCTTCTACGTTATATATCTTGTGCTTGTAAATCACGTACCTAGTTAGAGAAATACTCTCAATTGAGAAAATATCCACTTTTATGGGGAGAATAAGATAGTTAATATTGCTTATATATATATAACGACCTCTAGATTTTTCTTAAAGATAAGAACTGCAACTTTATTGCATTTTTCAAATGCTTAGTAGCATACTTAAGCATTCAATACAAAGACTCTCTCATCCTTGTGACAGATAAATCATTCTGTTGAGGCCTGGAAAATTGCAGGTAACAACAATTAGGGAATATCCCCAGTAAACGTTCCCAACTAGAACGTTACTGCTTGGTATGGGGAATCCGTCCGATTTACGGTCCGACTACCGTAGGTCAAGTAACAAAAAAAGGGTTTTACCGGTTACAGCCTGGTCCACCGTGTATGTTTTAGTTTTTTGTATTTAAGTATGAGATGCAAGTGCCTATCTAAAAATGCAGATAGATAGAAAATACGATGAGCGGTCACAATGTGATGCGCATGTTCTTACCTCTCGTCTTAATTCTCTTGCATCTAAACCACACACAGCAAGAAAAACTAAAACTAACTATCTAACCTATCCCTAGGGAGCAAGATTATCATTTACCAATGAGTAATGTATTTTGCGCATGCATTGAGAAAAATCACAGATAGATGTTACTCCTTTCACAACACATGAACATTTATAAATATATGAACAACCAGATAGCTAATTGTTTATGAACATCATTCATTACTCATAGTGGAAATTTCATAGAATAAACTAGAGCGCATTCATAACAAGAACATAGGTTCAAAGAGTTAGAACGATCTTACAGTTAATGGATAACAGCTGAAAACGAAATAGTTCTCATTCAACAAATCCATTGCACAACATTTGAAACCTTCCACAAAGCTTTCTCCAACAGGAAACTTGTAATTTATTTATGCAAAAGGAAACAGTTCTTCTTACATTATACTCTCACAAATCTATCTGGGAAAAAGTCCCATACTACATCTAAATCTCATATACTTATACAAAAAAGCAAAACTTTTGGGTTGCCCCCAAATGACTCCTGGGCTTCCCCAATGTTTCAATTCCCAAAATTCGTCCTGTAGTGAGTGCTCATACATTAGGCAATATATTACATTTAAAACAAAAATTTAATAGAGCACTTTATGAAGAGGGCCCCGCTTGATCATTAACAAACTTTTTCCACACTTGGGCCTCTGCTGCTATGCTTTCGAAATCTGAAGGTTCAAGAAAACAAATGTTGATATCATATTTTGCAACCTGATTCTTAACCACCTCAATTCTTGCTGGACTCAAACGTAACTAATCTTCAAGTGAATGGATGCTGACTGTTGAACGAGCTACTGCATTCTTCAGGATCTGCTCATCTAAATCTTTGACTTGTTGTACCTTCTGTTCATCCTCCTGGTACCTGCTCTGTAACTGTTCTATGAACAACTCATGTTCAGGAAGTGCATCCAATTTTTGTTCTGTAGCAACTTGGCATCTGTTGTAGGTGACCAGCACCCTTCTGCAGTATTCGGTATAGGATCCTCTCATTTTCTTCACAGTCTTCTTGAATTCCTCCACAGTATTTATTGCAAATTCTAATAAGTCGTAGTTGTGCTTCAAACTATGTCGATCCTTAGTGTTAGGTCATGTTTTTGTCTTCCATTGTTTTTTATACTTTTATTCATATTTTGAATCTTGCTTTTACTTTTTGTTTCTAGAAAATTTTGTTGATAGGGATAATGTTAATTTTACTCTTTAACTCTCATAATGTTTGTTTCTTAGCTTATTTTTACAATTTTTCTTTGATTTTATAATTAAGGAGCTTATATAAGGCATATATGGATTTAAAAAGTCTAAAAATAGCATAAAAGTTAAATTAAGACTCCTAAACCAAGTTCAAACTCTTATCATTAGCTTAATATTGTGAAATCATTAATTTGGACTTTCTTGTAGTGCAAGACAAAAACAGATGCACAAGAGCACTACAAGAAAATCGCGCGAGTCAAAATCATCATTTGTTTGGTCAAATTTCTTCAGGATTCTCACACCTGAGGTGTCAATCACATTGTATGATGGTTTTGATACATGTCTTCTGCAGCTTAATCACTAAGGCAGGTGGAATATTATCATAAGGGCGAAATCATGGCAGTCGTTTGTAGAAGCTGATATAATAATGATATGCAGAGTATAATGGAACAAAGATGGATGGAATGATGTTTTTATTTGAATTGCACGAAGAGTAATTGAATATCTTGGCGAGAAATCAGTGCTTGATAATCGGGATTTTGAAACTGAACGAGAATTAGGGATTGCAGGAGTGGTTAGCTGGAGTGGTCTAAGAGGTCAGAGAAAGGTGGAGCATGCAATTCGACACCTGACAATTGAAATAACCATTTTCCAGCATTCGAATTGGTCATCTTAACAGGTAGTCCGCGTGCCATTACCAGGGTTTTTAATTTGGGGCTTTTTCTGAAGAAATGACTAATGACAGATTCGAAGGCAGAATACTAGTTTTAGCCTAATCCATGTTAAATGATGAATTATTAACTAATACATTTAAAGTATTCATCATTTAAACAGAGGAATTCAGAGCAGAGCCTTTTGGAGGTCCCTATACTGTATTCTACATCAGTTTGTTAATATTTGAAGACAATCAGACTGTGGTGTATTGACAGAAGCTGTTTAACCATAGTAAATATGAAAAAGAGTGGAAAAACCAACAGGGCAGAACCCTTAGACTTAAGCTGGGTAAATAATTTTCTAGATTGTGCACAGTTGTTTGCAGATGCAGGATGGTTACTGTTCTTTGAAAGGATTGAAGGTCATCATTCAGAGGTGTCATACAAATTTGCTCAATGTTTAGACAAAGATATAGTGTCTTTTGACACCTTGAAGTTCAAATTAACTAGAGAGTTAATAGCTGAAGCAACAGGGATTTTGGAAGAAGGAGAGTTTTGGTTCAAAAAGGTTCCTTTCACCTTTAATGCTCAAAGATACTTGCTTCCTGGTGTATTTGCATACTGGGGAAAAGGTGTTCCAATTCAAAATTTTAAACCTGAGTGGATTGAGCTTATTAAAGTCTTGCAGAGCTATGTCACCTGTGAGGGTAGATTTGCCTTTGTTTTCAAATATCACTTTAGGTTCCTCTAGCATCTCAGTAATGAGTCTAAAATGAATTTACCTTTCTTCTTTATGAAAAGCTTACAAAAGATGTCATGTAGGGTGAGAGAGCACCAAGATGATACAAAGCAATCTGTTTTTCACCATGGACTCATTAAGCTCATCATAAGTACTATATTGTAGAAAAGAGAGAAGACTTGGGAGCATTTCATTTTTTGGTCAGGTTTCAAGACTGATCAGGAGGAACAATCTCAGATAAGACAAGTAGATAAAGGTCAAACTCTGATTAAGAAGCTTAGAAAAAAGGTAACAGTCAAGGGTGAAGAAAATGATAAACCAGAAGAAGCTTCAAAACAGGAAAAAAAAAATTGAATTTGAGCAACGAGTTAATGATGAGGATAGCAAGATTTTACAGTCGGGAATTAAAGGAGTTGAACCTGTTGTAGATGTTTTACCTGCAGAATCAATTCAAAATATAAAAGAAGATATTGAGGAGCAAAAGCAAAGCCCTATTATATTACTATTAGAGGAGGATGAAAAATACCTATTTGATGAAGCTAGAATTCCTGTTACTAATGAAGCTAGGGTTTATGCTGAGCAAGAGATTCACACTCATTGTGATGAGGAAACAGTGTCAAAAATGAAAAAAATGAAGGTTGTTGAGTTTGCCTCAATCACTCATCAAGGGAAGACTCTGAAGATGTTGGGAGAGATTGCAGCAGTCTGGAGAACTAAAACAAGACTTAAGAACAAACTTAGGTTAAACATGAAAAAGCTACTGAATCCCAAATTGGCTAAAGAAAAGGTTACAGTAATATAGGATTCATCATCTGAAGACAAATTGGATGATAGTGAAGATGGCAATAAAGGTAAAAAGCCAATAGAATCAAAAGGAAAATCTGTCATGACTGATACTAAGATCTCTGATATATTTCTGGAAATTCGAAATCAAATTTGTCAAGAACAACAACAAAGTGAGGTAAAGAGTTCTTGTTTAGAGAAGAAGGAAATGGTTGAAGAAGAAGTTCCTTGCAATGCTGAAAATGAAAAACATCCAAAGTTTCCTGTAATCTCCACAAAACTTATGAATGAAGATGAAGAAATCTATAAAAGACTGAAAATCCCATTGACACCAGAAGGGATGCAAACAATAACAGGAGACAAATGTATTGATTCTGAAAAAGAAAACCTACAAAGAAGCATTAAGCAATATAAGTATCAGATTGAATATATGCATGAAGCTAATGATGGGCTAGTTACTGCAAATAGGAGACTTAGAGAAGATTTGGAGGAAGTTAACAGTCATTACCAGGATTTGATTACAGTTTCAAGAGAAGCACTTAAAAGGAAAAGGAAAACAGAAAGTATGTTCACAAAGTTAAAGCAAACCATCCAGGACCTGCAACAGCATAATGAAGAGCTAACAAGGAGGATTGCAGACATGGAGATAGACCAATTGAAGGCGAGAAGGAAAGCTCAAGCCTTGGAAGGAATTGCTTTACTTGCTGAAGCAGCTAAAGATTTGTAAAGTTAGTCAAGAAATTTAGTTATTAGTTATGTTTGATAAGTTATTTTATTTTTGTATAAGGATGATTTAGATTGAACTATTCGATAGGTATTCTTAAAACAGTTAGGGTTTAGTTATTCAACTGATTTTGAAGAATAGGATAAATGTAAGTCTGAAAGAAGACAAATGGTTTGATTTTTTGCTGACAAGGGGAAGCTATTAGGCTTTGTTTATGAGCTAAGTAAAAACTCTTATGTGTTTTTTGAAGACTGAACTATGAAATATATGCACTATATGCCCTTCAGATTATTGACTGGTTTCATTTATAATTTGTGTTAATTACTCAGCTGGTATATTCATTTCTTGTTTAATGTTTTTATGCTTGGAATGCTTGCTAACTGTGGGTGAAATTCAGTATTGTGTTTTCTGTTGGATTATGGTTTATGTGTTATACATCTCAGTCATTCAAATGCTCATGATTTAGTGTTTACTTTGGTTTTATGAATGTTTCCCCTCTTGTTTTCAAACTGCTCAACCAAAAAACCTTGAAAACCCTAGAAAACCCTATTTTATTTTATTGTGATTATTGAGATTGTCTTGGCTTGTTCTCTTGTAGTCTGGGAAAAATTTATGGCACTAACACTTAGCTGGTAGCTCTACAAGGATTTCTTCACTTGTTTCTAACCAAACTATTCTTCCTGTCGGGACTTCCAAAATACCCTGAGACTTATCTACAAAATATGAAGTAGTGTCTAGGATTTCTTCCAACCTGCTATCTATCTGTAAGATCTTACACCTTTCTTCTTCAATAGACATTTGCAGTTGGTGCATTCTTCTTCGTTGGGATAGGACATGCTCCTTTAGAGGCTAGATATTAGTTTGTTGTTCACTGGCATCCTTCAGTGATGCTATTAATGAAGCAATCTGTCCCTAAGAACTTGCTGCTTGCACTTGGTATTGTTTTTCCCTTTCTTCTATGGTGGCCCTCTGTGCCTCCAACTCAACAACTTTGCTCTACAACTGGTCCTTTTCTACACTCAAAGTTTCCTATGATACTTTGAGGTCATTGTTCTTTGTCTTCAAACCTTGATACTCTAGCTGTAACTTCTATAGTTCTACTAGAATATTCTTAGCATCCCTTTCATTTTTCTCTACTGAGACTTCCAAGGCCATCTTGCTTGCCTGCAAAGTTTGGAATTATATCTTTGAAGCCCTTGCTTCATTATGCATATCTTCAAATTTTCTCTTTAACTTGTTACCATCATCCCTCTACTTTTTTAGAGTGTCCTTTAATTGCACTGCATTTTTCCTTGATTGCTCAAGGTTTGGCATAAGTCTATCCACATTGTCTTTAGTGGCCTGGGTTAATACCACCCCAGCTCTGGCTGTTAATCGTGGATCTGCATCTGTCCCATGCACAAAAGTTTTATCAGTAATCATCATACCTGATTGTCCCCCTGTTTCAACTTTATTCTAAGTTCTCTTGACAATCCTCTTATTCTCCTTGTCATTAAAGATGGTGCTGAAATCAGGGACCTCTTCTCCTTCGTTTTGCAAAAAATGTATCACATTCAATCTAGAAAAAACAACCTATTCTTGGGTGCTACCAGAAGTTGCAACAGACTCTTGAGGGTCCGGATTGTCTTTTCCATGCCCTTGATCGGTATGCTCCTGTGCTTCTTGTGTAACTATTATGTCAGTAGTTTGCTGGTCTTTCTTAGCTCCTGCTAATCTTAGACCTTCACTTTCCTTTTGTTTTTTCTTTATCTCATCATCTTCCTTCTTCTTTCTTTCTTCCTCTGCCTTCTTTGTTGCTTCCTCTGCAGCTTTCTTTTTTTCTTCTTCTTCATTCTTTAACCAACTTTCAGCCTCTTATGCTAGCCTCCTAGCATCATCTTCCCTCTTCTTGGCTTCCTCTTCTTCAGCTTTCTTTTGTGCGGTTTTTCCTTTACCGCCCACAATGGTGATTTTCTAGTTTAAACCTTTTCTTCAATGCAGTCATATTCCTTGCATTCCTGAAGATTTCTTCATGCTTGTCCCAGAAGTTTGTCAATTCAAAATGAAAATTGCTTCTTTAAAATGCTCTGCAACCTTATTTCGGGAGTCATTCCTGTGGAAGTTCATCTCCCCAAAATGAAAATGCTCCAACTCTTGTACAAATTAAGCAATTCGTTTGACCTTTGAAAATTTGTAACTTCCCAGCCGGAAAGATATGGCAGGATAGGCTGCCTTCTTATTTTCAAATAGGAAGCTTCCTACACCATCTAGATAAAGTTGCCTAACTGCTTCTTTATGCACCACATAATCAGTGGCATACTTAGGGAGTAAAGAAGGTTCCCCAGAGCAACCATACATTCTAATGTACATCCCCTCCTCAGTCAAATAATAGCTCCCATGTTCCTCAATGACTTTGAATGCCTCCTCGGACATACAGTTGCATTCTGTCAGGAAAATTAAAGTGTACAAAGGCATAATGAAATGTTCACATATCTCTTTATAGTGGCTATAATCTTTGTGTGCCCAAAAAATTTTGTATGCAGTGTACATAGGGGTTCTGTCCCTATCCCAATTGAACCTTAAGGCTGGAAATAACTGGGTACACAATATACAGTCCACTAAGATGGAGCTCATATAGAACTTAGACTTCTTCTGGGACACCCCTCCCAAAGCTGAAGATATACAGGCTGAGAGGTTGTTAGACACTATGTTTTCCCAGTTGAATATGGTCCCCTGAGTGGCCACATAAAAAATAATAGGTATCCATCCCAACTTGAAACTTTTACCATGAGCTCTCCCAAACACTCTATTCAGCATTAGTGCTATAAACCTATAAGGATTCTGGAGAGTGGATGTATCATACTCTCCTGATGGCCTGGTTCGAAAGTTCTTCCCATGTATCATCATTCTCTTAACCATTTCGACCAGGTCCAAATTTATTTCTTTCAGCCAACTTTCAGTTAAATATACTTGAGCAGGAGGTAGGTGATATGCCAGTGAGACATAACCATGACTGTATGCAGCATAGCCCTGTTTGGCAGTATTTGCTAAGATCATCGTGGTCACATCTTCCCTAGGCAGGATCCAACCGATCACCTCAAAGCATGGGAACAGCTATGGTCTAGTGGCTGCCTTCATCAAAGCATATTTTTTTATATTGGCATATATGGTCAGTTCTTCGAATCCTGCATCAGGCACATCCTGATTTGAGATCATCCAATATATCTCACCCCATTTATAGTCTGGCTCTACCCCGGTGGTAGCTCCAGTGTCTTCGTAGATATATTCCACCTTAGTAATGATCTCCACATCTAGTTCTCCCTCAACAACATGAGCCTTCTTCTTTTGTCTTTTAGACATATCTCCTTTGAAGAAGTTGCCCTGTCATAGACCAAACATGTTCTTAGGCTATTGGAGCTTTCAATCAGTGTTCTAAGAACGAAGAAAAAATGTATAAAAACATTTACCTCTTCCATATGCATTTTCAACAAATAAACTATCAGAAAATTAATGCATAATAGAAAATAACCAGCAAGAAGAACTTCTACAAGCTAGGTCTAAAATTCTAAGTCCGTCCTGCAACTAAACATGACCCTGATAGAAATATGCATCAATTAAACTGAAATGCATTCTAACTCTTCACCAAAACAAAAAACCCCTATCAGTGAGGCTAGTCATTGAAAGTGTGGCCCTATCCGGAACACGCAGGAATCCCAATCTGACTGCAAATCAAACCCTTCGGCATCCCAAACAAAACAAAACAAAAAGTGTAAATGCCTACGATGGAAAGAGAACTGAAAACTCCCTCCCCGGATAGCCATAAGCAATCCCACAAAAACCGGTGCAGACAGGGTAACGCTTGTCTACACCAGCTTCCTAAACCTTCGGACCGGGTTCAAGCTTTCATAACGGCTTGAAAATAGGCTCAAGAAAACAAACCCCCCCACCTTAAAAGCTATGAAACTGACCAATACTTCACGCTGTAATCATACTTAGACGGCCAACTACCAAATGACGGAAAAGACCCAAACAGGGGAAAACCCTAGTTCCCAAAACAACCAGTAAACTCAAGAGAAATGAGAAACCATGGTTGGCCTACCTGGCAAGCAAACTGCAGTTGACGAGATGGTCTGAAAAATCCATGGCAGCACTTCGAACGAATGAAATCCCGACAGCTAAGCACGGATGCACAGTTCGTCAGGGATAGAGCAAACGCAAGTTCACAAGGATAACAATAAAATAGTAACCAACCCTAATATATAGACCTTAGGTGAAAAAATATCGGTGGGAAAAAACTTCCATCGGTCAGTGGAATAACTAAGCATCGGGAGATTAGTTCAACAAGGAGCTGCAACGGCGGGAGCCATACAACCTAAGGGATCCGCAGCAAAAAACAACGTCGAAAAAATAAAACACTAAAAACTGCAGCATCGGACATTGGAACGACTACAACATCAGACAATTAGTTCAGTAAAGAGCTGCAATGACGGAAGTCACATGGACTAAGGGTCCCGCGACAATTGAAAACATCGGCGAAGATCAGAACAAAATGTCAGCGAATGGAACAACTATATGTCGGATGGTTAGTCTGCTAAGGAATCGCAACAGAGGAAGACATAAGGACTATGGATTCCGATCAAAGTCATAAACCGTTCCGAGAGCGAAAAACAAAAATATCACAAAGTCAAAAGTTAAACAATAAAACCATGGCATCAAAAAAGATAAGAGCTAATTGTCAGAACATTCTTCGTTTAGCTTCCGCAACGGCGACTGCATAGAGAACTATGGCCCCGATTCATTGTTCAAATGACTTTCAACAGTATAAAAGGAAATTATCGACAAACCAAAACTTCAAGTTCAAGTTAATCAAAAGGTAGTCATTCACTTCTGAAAATGGTAAACAATTTATTCAATTCAACCTCAAACAATCCAAATTTGTAACAGAGGACAACAAAGTTCAGCAATCCCAAACAAATCCAGGCAAGATAAAATTAAAATGAGGGTCCAAAATTTTAAAAAATTTGGGAAATAGTTGCAGCTGCAACAATTGGCGACTACCTCCTGAACCTAGATCTCTGGACAACTTCTTCCTGAAGGAACAGACTGTTTGACAATAAAACCAACATGTTGATTCTTCTAGATGTCTGGATTTCCCCAAATGGCAAATGTATGTACTTTTAATCATTGATGATAGTCCAATTTAGGAAAATGGAAACCAAGATTTCAAAGTCAAGATAACTCTTTTGAGGCCAAGAATATGAGTTTCATTTTTACCTCTGTCTTCAGGTAGCTTCCAGCTTGGACACCATAGGATTGTAACATATGGTAAATAGAAATATTCATTTGTTCCTCATTCCCATGCCATTTTGCACTTTTGTGCTTTTGGACTTTTGTCCTTTCTTTTGAGTCCTCCTGCATGCCTTTCTTTCTGAATTTTTATATTCAGGATCCTCTATCCATAGTGTCCTTTTGTGTGAGAGATGTATTCAATTTTCAACTCACGGACGGAGAAGAACTTTGGAAATTTTGTACTCATATGATTTAGTACTTTGTTTTGATACATATTGCTTTCTCAAGAGATTCTTGACTCTTATTTGCCTTTTGGCTTTCAATTTTTGGCATGGGATAATTTATATATAATATACTGTTTACCTTGCTTCCTTTCCATGGGTCTTTTGTTGTCACTCCCTAGGACATTTTTTAAATGTGAGATGGATGGAGCCTCGAAATAGTATTCCAAACCTTTTGATCCTGGGTTATTTTACAAGGATTAAGTAGGACTTTCAATGTGTTCATAGCCATTTAGGAAAACCATTAAACTAGAAGAAATTCTTTCAGATAACACAATAGTACACAGTCTTATAATCAAGGATTTTAGTTAATCCAAAATTTTGATGCTCTCCATGCAACCAAAAGTTTGCCTCTTTTTATTGAAATCAATCAAAATCTAAACTAAAAACAGACAGAAATAAAATAAATCAAACATAAACAACCAAATCAATTTATTTATGTACAAGATAATCTAGAAACAAAAATCAAGAACAATAAAGTTTGAGAACTAATACACTAACTGGTCAGTCCTCTGCCCACCCCTATAAATCTGGCAACTTGTAAGTTAAGGGGCTTGGCTTGACTACAAAATGAAAAAAAAAAAAACCATTATCCAATTCTACTGTACTTGAATAAAAAACTACATCTACTATTTTACAATCACTCTCATCAGCCTGTGAAAATCGAAGGAGATCGGGCTGGGTGTTTGATTTACTGCTAGCTTCTTCTTCTTGGTAGTCTCTCGGTTCTAGCTCAATTAGATGATTTCCCAACACAGAATTCACTGGTTCATTTTTTTCTTCCAATTTAGTCACATTGTGCTTCATGTGGGGCTCTCTTAATATTTTAATCTGGTTTGGACTTCCCTTCTGAGGAAACCACAAGTGTGACCAATTTGAACCAAAATACCCATTTAGTCTTGCTGACCAGTCTCGATTCAAAATAAGTCCATAGCCTTCAGGTATGTCTGCTACTACAATATCAATGTACTGACATATCTTTTCATTTGTAGATAAGCGAATCAGGACATCTTCCATTTCCTCGACTACTTTCACATTGGTCCTGTCTAACTGAGTAACCTCCCAAGTAGTAGGTTTAGGTTGTCCATTAATCTTTTTGCAGATAGACAGTGGCATCACATTGACCGACGACCCTAAGTCTACTAAACAATTGTGCACCTTATGGTTTAAAATCTCAAGGGTCGGGAGGAATGGTGGGGTTTTAAACCTAGTCTTACCTCCCATACTTGTTTCAATAATCTCTTCTACAAGTTGGTTGTTAGTGGGAAGTTCCTCCTTTGGTACTTCAAGTGTTTTTAACAACTCGTACCCCATCTCAGGTGTGTTTTCCTTGACATTATCAGCTTTGTCTTCAATAGGCCTACCGGCATGTTGACTTGTTTTGGATCTTGACTGCTAATAGTAAGTTCAGGTATTTTATCATCTGTGTTGTTCTTCTGTATTTTCCTCATCTTCTCTTGAAATTTCTTAATCTTTGGAAGTATTGAATTGTCTTTACTTAACAAACCTTAGCTCCTTGTTGTCACACTTGTTTATGATATCTCCTCATGCTTCGAAGTACCTTTGTCTTTTGTATCAAAAAGTGAGACACAGTCCCATAAAACCAGAGCATCATCCACTTGTCTTTCTGTGGATTTATTTCCCTTTTCCTCCTCATCATCAACTTCTGTAAAGCTGGAGTCCAACGGCTGGTTCATTACTAATGTCATTGAATTGATCCATTGAGAACAATTTTTTTCAGAATGAGGCTGCTAATGAAAGGTGCAAAAATTATCCATATCCACCTCCGTTAAATTCATTGATGCAAGACTATGTGGAGGAGGCTTAGATTGATTATTGTCCTCTCTCCTTTTATAGTAAGGCTTATAAGATTTCTGAGCTTCTTTTTCCTTTTCCAGATCTATTATTATGTTAAACAATTTCTGCATCATTTTCAACATTCCTTCAAAATCATGTGACTGATCCTCTTTAGGATTAGACGGTAATGAGGATTTCTTACCAAAAGTTTTTTCTCCTGACTACTCGGGATAATATTCTATGCTCTCTCTTTCAGCTTCTATTCTCTCGACCTTCTTCATAAGTTTCTGACAATGTAGGCTTGACTTGCATCTTGGCAAACATGGCCAAGTCAGGCCCTAAAGTTGAAGTATAGTATTCGATCAAAACCTTATCAAATGGTTTATCAATTGCAGAAAAATTCTTAAGATAAGTAGCAAACATTTGGGTGAAACTATGCACTTTTTCTTTTCTTTCTTTCTTCAAAGCGCATAACCCCTTCATTAACGTTGCATGAGTTTTTTGGACTGCATACTTACTTCTAAATATTCTTTCAAAAGTATCCAAGTCTGTGATTGAGTTTGCAGGAAGAGAAAAATACCATGAGGCTGCTGCTCCTTTCAAGGTATGCAAAAACAATCTGCAAACTACATCTTCATGTTCTCCAGCCCTTAGTCCTTTTATGGCCAATTAAAATATTTGTAAATGATCATCTACTAAAATCTTTTCACTTGGGTCAAACTTGGGCAGCATTTTCTCAAAATCCTGAGGTAAGTCATGTAGAGGGGGTGTCAGGTTTAAAGGTGACCTAGCCCTCCAAGCAGGTGGTGGATTCAGTGGGTTGGGTGGCTGATTTGCATTCACGTTTGCCATGATTCTGGGTGGAGAATGAGGTGGTGAGTGAACAGGGGTATGAACAGGTGAACAGTAAGGTGTATCTGGGCCCACTTGATTCAAAGGCTCAACAAATTCCTGTAACGTTGTTTCTACTAGTTCTTCAAAATCTCCAACCAACACTGCGTCTTCCAATATAGGATGGTCTTTCTTCTTATATTCTCTTCTGGGAAAGATAGGAATAATTAGTAATCCTCCAATCTTCTTCACATATGCCCTAGTATGTCTTCTCAGATCATTGACTACTTCATTATCGACAGAATACAGATGCTCTTTGCCCTTCTCTTCAGGAATTAGATTGGGAAACAAACTGCTTTCAAAACTATCACCGGTGGAATAATCACGAGAAAATAAGTTTCCTCAGCTAGCCATGCACTGGCTGCCCTCCTTCTAGTGCCAAAACCTGTTGAGGCCTGGAAAATCGTAGGTAACAACAGTTAGGGATTCTCCCCAGTAAACATTCCCAACTAGCCCGTTACTGTTTGGTATGGGGAATCCGTCCGGTTTACGGTCCGGCTACCGTAGGTCAAGTAACAAAAAAAAGGGTTTTACCGGTTACGGCCCGGTCCACCATGTATGTTTTAGTTTTTTGTATTTAAGTATGAGATGCAAGTGCCTATCTAAAAATGCAGATTGATAGAGAATACTACGAGCAGTCACAATGTGATGCGCAGGTTGTTACCTCTCGTCTTAACTCTCTCGCATCTAAACCACACACAACAAGAAAAACTAAAACTAACTATCTAACCTATCCCTAGGGAGCAAGATTATCATTTACCAATGAGTAATGTATTTTGCGCATGCATTGAGAAAAATCACAGATAGTTGTTACTCCTTTCACAACACATGAACACTTATAAATATATGAACAACCAGATAGCTAATTGTTTATGAACAACATTCATTACTCATAGTGGAAATTTCACAGAATAAACTAGAGCACATTCATAACAAGAAAATAGGTTCAAAGAGTTAGAACGATCTCACAGTTAATGGATAACAACTGAAAACAAAATAGTTCACATTCAACAAATCCATTGCACAGCATTTGAAACCTTCCACAAAGCTTTCTCCAACAGGAAACTTGTAATTTCTTTATGCAAAAGAAAATAGTTCTTCTTACATTATACTCTCACAAATCTATCTGAGAAAAAGTCCCATACTACATCTAGCTCTCCTATACTTATACAAAAAAGCAAAACTTTTGGGTTTCCCCCAAATGACTCCTGGGCTTCCCCAACGTTTCAATTCCCAAAATTCGTCCTGTAGTGAGTGCTCATACATTAGGCAATATATTACATTTATGACAAAAATTTAACAGAGCACTTTATGAAGAGGGCCCGGCTTGATCAATAACAAACTTTTTCCACGCTTGGGCCTCTGCTGCTATGCTTTTGAAATCTGAAGGTTCAAAAAAACGGATGTTGATCTCATATTTTGCAGCCTGATTCTTAACCACCTCAATTCTTGCTGGACTCAAATGTAACTAATCTTCAAGTAAATGGATGTTGAATGCTGAATGAGCTACTGCATTCTTCAGAATCTGCTCATCTAAATCTTTGACTTGTTGTATCTTTTGTTCATCCTCCTGGAACCTACTCTGTAACTGTTCTATGAACAACTCATGTTCAGGAAGTGCATCCAATCTTTGTTCTGCAGCAACTTGGCATCTGTTGTAGGTGACCAGCACCCTTCTGCAGTATTCAGTACAGGCTCCTCTCATTTTCTTCACAGTCTTCTTGAATTCCTCTGTAGTATTTATTGCAAATTCTAATAAGTCGCAGTCCTACTTCAAACTATGTCGATCCCTAGCTGGTAGCTCTATAGGGATTTCTTCACTTGTTTCTAACCAAACTATTCTTCCTGTCGGGACTTCCAAAATATCCTGAGACCTATCTATAAAATATGAAGTAGTGTCCAGGATTTCTTCCAACCTACTATCTATCTGTAAGATATTACACCTTTCTTCTTCAATAGACATTTGCAATTGGTGCATTCTTCTTCGTTGGGATAGGACATGCTCCTTTAGAGGCTAGATATCAATTTGATGTTCATTGGCATCCTTTAGTGATGCTGTTAATGAAGTAATATGTCCCTCAAAACGTGTTTCCTGCACTTGGTATTGTTTTTCCCTAGGCTTCTATGGTGGCCCTCTATGCCTCCAACTCAACAACTTTGCTCTGTAGCTGGTCCTTTTCTGCACTCAAAGTTTCATACTTTGAGGTCATTGTTTTCTCTCTTCAAACCTTGATACTCTAGCTGTAACCTCTGTAGTTCTACTAGACTATTCTAAGCATCCCTTTCATTTTTCTCTACTGAGACTTCCAAGGCCATCTTGCTTGCCTGCAGAGTTTGGAATTCCATCTTCGAAGCCCTTACTTCATTATGCATATCTTCAAATTTTCTCTTTAACTTGTTACCTTCATCCCTCTCATTTTTTAGAGTGTCCTTTAATTGCGCTGCTTTTTTCCTTGATTGCTCAAGGTCTGTCATAAGTCTATCCACATTGTCTTTAGTGGCCTGGGTTAATGCCACCCCAGCTCTGGCTGTCAGTCGTGGATCTACATCTGTCCCATGCACAAAAGTTTTATCAGTAATCATCATACCTGATTGTCCCCCTCTTTCGAATTTCTTCTCAGTTCTCTTAACAATCCTCTTCTTCTCCTTGTCATAAAAGATGGTGCTAAAATCAGGGACCTCTTCTCCTTCTTTTTCCAAAAAAGGTATCAGATTCAATACAGAAAAAACAACCTGTTCTTGGGTGATACTAGAAGTTGCAACAGACTCTTGAGGGTCAGGATTGTCTTGTCCATGCCGTTGATCGGTATGCTCCTATGCTTATTGTCTAACTATTGTGTCAGTAGTTTGCTGGTCTTTCTTAGCTCCTGCTAATCTTAGACCTTCACTTTCCTTTTGTTTTTTCTTTATCTCATCATCTTCTTTCTTCTTTCTTTCTTCCTCTGCCTTCTTTGCTGCTTCCTCTGCAACTTTCTTTTTTTCTTCTTCTTCATTCTTTAACCAACTTTCAGCCTCTTGTGCTAGCCTCCTAGCATCCTCTTCCCTCTTCTTGGCTTCCTCTTCTTCGGCTTTCTTTTGTGCGGTTTTGTTTTCTATTTAAACCTTTTCTTCAATGCAGTCATATTCCTTGCATTCCTGAATATTTTTTCATCCTTGTCCCAGAAATTTGTATATTCAAAATGAACATTTGCTTCTTTACAATACTCTGCAACCTTATTTCGGGAGTCATTCCTGTGGAAGTTCATCTCCCCAAAATGAAAATGCTCCAACTCTTGTACAAATTCAGCAGTTAGTTTGACCTTTGAAAATTTGTAACTTCCCAGCCGGAAAGGTATGGCAGGATAGGCTACCTTCTTATGTTCAAACAGGAAGCTTCCTACACCATCTAGACAAACTTGCCTAACTGCTTCTTTATGCACCACATAATCAGTGGCATACTTAGGGAGTTAAGAAGGTACCCTAGAGCAACCATACATTCTAATGCACATCCCCTCCTCAGTCAAATAATAGCTCCCATGTTCCTCAATGACTTTGAATTCCTCCTCGGGCATACAGTTGCATTCTCTCAGGAAAATTAAAGTGTACAAAGGCATAATGAAATGTTCACATATCTCTTTATAGTGGCTATAATATTTGTGTGCCCAAAAACGTTTGTATGCAGTGTACACAGGGGTTCTGTCCCTATCCCAACTGCACCTTAAGGCTGGAAATAACTGGGTACACAATATACAGTCCACTAAGATGGAGGTCATATAGAACTCAAACTTCTTCTGGGAAACCCCTCCCAAAGCTGAAGATATACAGGCTGAGAGGCTGTTAGACACTATGTTTTCCCAGTTGAATATGGTCCCCTGAGTGGCCACATAAAAAATAATGGATATCCATCCCAACTTGAAACTTTTACCATGAGCTCTCCCAAACACTCTATTCAACATTAGTGCTATAAACCTATAAGGAGTCCGGAGAGTCGCTGTATCATACTCTCCTGATGGCCTAGTTTGAAAGTTCTTCCCATGTATCATCATTCTCTTAACCGTTTCGACCAGGTCCAAATTTATTTCTTTCAGCCAACTTTCAGTTAAATATACTTGAGCAGGAGGTAGGTGATATGCCAGTGAGACATAACCAGGACTGTAGGCAGCATAGCCCTGTTTGGAAGTATTTTCTAAGATCATCGTGGTCACATCTTCCCTAGGCAGGATCCAGCCGATCACCTCAAAGCATGGGAACAGCGCTGGTCTAGTGGCTACCTTCATCAAAGCATATTTTTTGATATTGGCATATATGGTCAATTCTTCGAATCATACATCAGGCACATCCTAATTTGAGATAATCCGATATATCTCACCCCATTTGTAGTCTGGCTCTACCTCGGTGGTAGCTCTAGTGTCTTCGTAGATATATTCCACCTTAGTAATGATCTCCACATCTGGTTCTCCCTCAACAACAGGAGCCTTCTTCTTTTGTCTTTTAGACATATCTCCTTTGAAGAAGTTGCCCTGTCATAGACCAAACATGCTCTTAGGCTATTGGATCTTTCAATCAGTGTTCTAAGAACGAAGAAAAACTATATAAAAACATTTACCTCTTCCATATGCATTTTCAATAGATAAACTATCAGAAAATTAATGCATAATAAAAAATAACCAGCAAGAAGAACTTCTGCAAGCTAGGTCTAAAATTCTAAGTCCATTCTGCAACTAAACATGACCCTAATAGAAATATGCATCAATTAAACCGAAATGCATTCTAACTCTTCACCAAAACGAAAAACACCTATCTGTGAGGCTAGTCATTGAAAGTGTGGCCCTATTTGAAACACGCAGGAATCCCAATCTGACTGCAAATCATACCCTTCAACCCCCCCCCCCAAAAAAAAAGGGTAAATGCCTACGACAAAAAGAGAAATAAAAACTCCCTCCCTGGATAGCCATAAGCAATCCCACAAAAACCGGTGTAGACAGCATAATGCTTGTCTGCACCAGCTTCCTACACCTTCGGACCGGGTTCGAGCTTTCATAACAGCTTGAAAATAGGCTCAAGAAAACAAACCCCCCCACCGTAAAAGCTGTGAAACTGACCAATACTTCACGTCGTAATCATACTTAGACGGCCAACTACCAAAGGGCAGAAAAAACCCAAATAGGGGAAAACCCTAGTTCCTAAAACAACTAGTAAACTCAAGAGAAATGAGAAACCATGGTTGGCCTACCTGGCAAGCAAACTGCAGTTGATAGGATGGTCTAAAAAATCCACAGCAGCACTTCAAACGAACGAAATCCCGACAGCTAAGCACAGATGCACAGTTTGATAGGGACAGATCAAGCGCAAGTTCACAAGGATAACAATAAAATAATAACCAACCCCAATATATAGACCTCAGGTGAAAAATGTCGGCGGGAAAAAATTTCCATCGGTGAGCGGAATAACTAAGCATCGGGAGATTAGTTCAACAAGGAGCTGCAATGGCGGGAGCCATACAGCCGAAGGGTTTCGCAACAAAAAACAACGTCGACGAAATAAAACACTAAAAACTGTAGAATCGGACATCAAAACGACTACAACATCAGACAATTAGTTCAGTAAAGAGCCGCAACGGCAAAAGTCACATGGACTAAGGGTCCCGCAAAAATAAAAAACATCACCGAAGATCAGAACAAAATATCGGTGAACAGAACAACTATACGTCAAATGGTTAGTCTACTAAGGAGCCGCAATGGAGGAAGACATAAGGACTACAGCTTCCGATCAAAGTCATAAACCGTTCCGAGAGCGAAAAACAAAAATATCGCAAAGTCAAAAGTTAAATGATAAAACCACGGCATCGGAAAAGATAAGAGCTAACCGTCGAAATATTCATTGTTTAGCTTCCGCAACGGCAGCTGTGTAGAGAACTACGACCCCGATTCATTGTTTCAGATGACTTCCGACAGTAAAAAAGGAAATTATCGACAAACCAAAACTTCAAGTTCAAGTTAATCAAAAGATAGTCATTCACTTCCAAAAATGGTAAACAATTTATTCAATTCAACCTGAAGCGATCCAAATTTGTAACAGAGGACCACAAAGTTCAACAAGCCCAAACAAATCCAGGCAAGATAAAATTAAAAGGAGGGTCCAAAATTTTAAAAAAATTGGGAAATAGTTGCAGCTGCAACACATTCTCACCCAAAAACATTTACACTGTCTAAAATTACAAGGATTCTAACTAGAATATAGTCTCACAAATTCAATGTTAGATTACATATATACATTTGTCCGTAACTCTAAAAACAATTCTTGAATCTATAAGATATTACTTCCACATTTTGACATCCTGAAAAAAGTAAAAAATGCCATAGAATTGATCCAACACATTATATATTCTTGAACCTATATTCTCACAATTTCTCCCATGAATCATCCACACTATTAAAATAATTGAGCATCCCTCCAACATAAGCACGTAGACAATTTTACTTACCAGGATCTCACCATTGAAAAATTTAGATATCTAATCTCAACACACATTGTTTCTTTACCAATGATCATGATATTCAAAATCGTTTCTAACTTCATTTCCACCTATACTATCTCCCCATCAACCACAAATGCATAAAAGATACCATCAAAAGTTTCCCTCTTTCCTTTTTTAAAAGATAGCTCTTTGAGAGGAAAAAAAGAAAGAAAAATGCCATAGCTTAAAGTCCTGATATCTCTTAAAAATATATATCAAACTTTCATTTCCATCTTAAGTCTCTCTATCTAAGCTAAGAAATTTCATGCATAAGTATTCATTGATAGATACACTTCTTGATGATCAGTGCTTCCTCCTCCTCCAATTTCCATATATCATGCTCCATCTTTAAGCCACCTTTTGGAAGATTGTCCTCAATCTCATTCTTTTTTACTATATATATGAGTAAAGGAGGGATTTTCTAAATATTGTTTTAGTCTTTTTTTACTATATATATGAGTAAAGGAGGGATTTTCTAAATATTGTTTTAGTCTTAATGTCTCTTGGAGAATTTTATTCAAAATTATATTATAACAAGTCATTTAACCAGTTAATAATCATCAAGGCATCCCAAAAATATAAATTCCTTTTAGTTTTTTCTTCTCTGCCAACACAAGGACTATCCAAAGGTATTTTAACTCTACAAAATTATTTTTACCCACTCCTAAGCAAACTTAAAATTAAAACTATGATTCTCAGACAAATGAATGATCCCTATTTCCCCACTAATACAAGGATTACTCTGATCCAATCTGTCAAAAAATTCCCAAGGCCTTTCGCAATTGATAACCTCTATATTTATATGCCAAAAATCTAAATTTGGATAAATATGAGAAAACAATGGAAGATAGAATGTTTTTTTCTTGTACAATAACATGGAAGCATATAAGTATCTTCAAATATACTAATATTCCTTGTTTTCCTAATTTTCCATGAAATAATCAAATGTAATTCCTTGAAATATTTTAAGGCCAAGTTTAGACACCAATACCTTCAACATTCAAAGATCAAATTTCCAAACCAAGGACATTTTACTTGAAGTAGTAACTCCACCTCGATAAAAAAATTGCTTTGAAATAGGGCACTCCATGATTAAATTACCACTTTATTCTTCATTTGTTTTGCAAAGCATTCATTGGCCATGTCCATTTTTTCCTCTTCTTTATAGAAAAACCCATGTTAAATCCTTATTGCATAGAAGAAAGCAGAACA
Organism: Pseudotsuga menziesii; assembly: GCA_001517045.1. Lineage (NCBI taxonomy): Eukaryota > Viridiplantae > Streptophyta > Pinopsida > Pinales > Pinaceae > Pseudotsuga > Pseudotsuga menziesii. Next base: position 49,211 of record LPNX011111887.1, read on the forward strand.
TTTTTTTTCCTTTATTGGCCAGATGAACTTCCAAGCCAATCGCCACCATCACTCTGAATTATCTTCATTTCCCATTTTCTACAAAATATCATAACCCTTTTTTAAATTATAAAACCTCGTGGGTCATTCAAATAGACTACAGTATTAATGGGACGAGAGAGTCAATTTTTCTTTGAAGAAATGAGAGTTGTATACGAATCCCATCAAACTCGATCTTCTCCTCACATACACAACTGCTTAGCTTTCATCCACCTTGCCCTAGGTAAGAGTTAGATTGAAAACAACTATTTGGTTTAAAGTTACAATACCTCTCTCCCTTAAAAAAAGAACCATATGATTTGGAATAATTTGAGCCAATTACACCCTATCAACGGATCTTCTACTACATTGATTTTTTGTCCATTTCTTACATTATATCCAAGACTATTCCCTATCCAATCAAAAGATAATATGGTCACCTTCTAGAAACTAGACACATTTTGAATATGTTTTAAAGGGTTACAAATCCAATCCAATATAGAATCTGGTGCAATATATTTCTGATATACAACAAAGTTCCATTGGCTAGACTCGATAATGAGATTCCATATATTTTTTGCTACCAGAACCTTGGAAAACACATAAATACTTTACTCCCCCATCCTCCTTGGATTCAGAAGGGTATTTTTTTTCCATTTAACCTAAGACATACCATTATGATCTTCCTTTCCTGACCAAAACTATTGAAATGTATTTTTTCTTATTTTGTCTAGAAATCCCCTAGGGATCCAATCCAAGATTGACCAAAACACATTCATAGATTCTAGGGTCGATTTTATTAGTACTAGTCTCCCACCTTTAAATATCCACATAAAGCACTAGTTGGAAATGTTTCTATCGCATTTTTCCACTAATCACTATTAATCTTTTATTACATAGGATACATGTTTGATATTAAATCCTATGTATTTCAAACCTTCATCCAAGCTCGAGGTATTAAAATACAAGGAATTATGATAGATAAGCATTACCTATCCATCAATGTGTTCACTAATAATAAAGGATTTCCCAAGACTTATCAACATTCTCGTACCTTTACAAAATAAATCAAGGATAGATGAAAGTGAATTCAAGTCCCTTATTGAACCTGTTGCCGCCTTTCACACACCTGGGTCACGTGGCAGAAATCTTCAAGCCACTCGGTGTGTCCTTGGGGGCAAGTCTCGAGTCAAGGCTGTCACCTTCTTCTTGACTCCTCCGTTTAGGCTCAACTCCTAACGAAGCCAAGGGGGGTAGACCCTATTAAGTTACTAAGGCTAATTACTTAGTATGATGATGTTAAACTGAATGAATTACTTAGGAGTTTGAAAATTAACCATAAACAACCATTGATGACAAGATACAAAATGAACGCACGAAAGCACAATGCTGAGACACAATATAAATATATAACAAGAAAATAACTAGTGCCTTAGAATGGAATCAAAATAAAATCAATGTACTTGCATGTGCTTGGAGTGAATGTTTTGCAACTGCCTCTTGGTACATTTTAAGTTAATGTGAGGTATGAGTTTGATTAAAATTAGGCGAAGGGGTGGACTCTAGATATACCCGAGAGCACTTGGAGTATGTCCAAAACTAAACCTTCACGGCTACCCGCAAGGAATATGTGGGCTGAATGGAGTCTCTGGGGCTATTGTTCATAACGCACCCGTTAGGGTGTGACAGAGATCGGTGCCCCGAGGTCACTTTTCAGAAGTTCCTGTTTCCTTTGGGTATTTTGCCACCGTAATGGTTTGATCTAGGTGTTGGGTTTTCACCTAATGGTTTGTCAATTTGGGAGAGTGAATCCTAATTATACTAGTCACTCAAGTGATTTTGATACAGCTTGACTGATCAGATGAACTGCAGCCAAATGCAAAGCATACACACCGGATTCTTGTCAATTTTAGTAAATTTTACAATGGGTGTTCTTGTTAAAAGAAAACCCTCCAGGAACCTCTTTCGATCCAAGTGGATCTCAATCGGGGAATCAAGGAGGGGTTAATTTTATAATGCTTACTGAAACAAAAGATGATAGCAAATGAAACATAAAAGATGAGCAAACCACAATTTTCTAATTAGACTACCACGAACCTTTCTTCACCTTTCGGCTCAAAGGAGGCTCGTGGGGTAAGTATTAAAGTTACTTTGAAAACAATAGAAATGGAATATGGAATTGATCTTATGTCAAAGTATACTACCCTGTAGATTAATGCTACTCTATATTACGAAATATGAACGAAAATCAAAAAAAAAAGAAGATACGGACGCAAATCCCCCCAGGGGGGATGGGGAATGGGCTCGAAAGAGCCTATTCAAAAATTATTTTTATTAACAGCGGTTACAATATTAGAGAACTGATATAATTCCTCTCGATCCTTATACAGAGTGAAATCAAGAGCTTACAAAGTGCGAAAATTAAAGGTTTTAGTCAAATGGGAGACCCCTAGGGGGATTTGAACGCTCCTGAGGCCACTTTCGAACATCAGCTTCCTTTCTCTTCTGTCAAACCTGCTAAAAACTAGCGAGCATATTAGACTAAAATATTCCCAAAAGCACTCTGAAAGTACCTTTGGGTTAGCTTACTTTTAACAAAAAAAAAATCTAAGTTAAAACTTATTAAATTGGGGTAATCTAGTTATGCAAAAAGGAACCAGGGAAAGCAAGATTTCCTCGGGATCTTGGCTTGTTGTTTGGGCAGCCAATAATATGTGCACTTTATTGCAGAATATGAATCTTTAAAGAACGAAAAAGAAACTACCTTATGAGCAAGTTTTAGATCTATGACTTAGCTACTTGCAAAAAGGGCAATTCCTACACCTAGATCTATCTTTATGAAATGATACTCTTTATGAAATTGCAGATCTAAGAAGCAAGACTCTTATGAAATAGATCTAATAATATATATTCAATTCTTAGAACTAGATCTGATCATAAGAGGAAGAGACAGGTAACCGAAAGATTGATTTTTTAAAGAAAGGAGGAAGAGAAGGAGAAAGGCCCATTGTTGGATGGATCTGCAATGGAAACCTGTTAGTGGAATATAGAGGGGCAATGCCTTCACAAAGTTTTTGGATGTATAGTGGATTCAAACTAGATCCACAGCTCATCCAATCCTTGCTACCTGAAAGCTAAACACACAATCCTGCACGAACCTCATGAGATCTAGATATATATATATAGATATATATATATATATATATATGAAAAAGAGGCAAAATTTACATGCAAATAAACTTATTAAACATGTATAATCTAGATCTTCAAACATATATGCTATGAGATATAGAAAAAACAAGTAACCTTACTTGCCCAACTATACTCCTATTGATTCAGCTGAATCGTTCAAGCCAGACAGGGTTAGGATGCAGAAATTGAGAGAAAAGCCGGCAACATCAATAGCCGTAAGACAATGCTTAATCCACACACATGAGAGCATTACACCATTTAGCCTCCAAATCTTCTTTATTCCAACAATCAAAAGATTACAACAATATTACAATAGCAAGCCCTTCAATCCAACTCTAACTAGCTTGGAAGATGCTGCTATGCTTGGATATATACAAAAACCAGGAGATCCAGCCCAGGGGGGCGCAAATCCCAAGGAGATAAACCAAATATGCTGATGGAGAGTCCATCAATGCTTGATCTGTGTCTAACTGAGCCAGATCTGAGTCTCACTGAGTGCAATTGTCAATCGAAGAGCTGATCTGACTGACACCTCAACCTATTGACTGAAGCATCCACCAAAACTCATCGAGATGAGCCAAAACGTGTTGAGGAGAGAGGGAGGACGAAATTCCCCATAAAGGATGCTGAAGATCAACTCTGGATCTGATTTGATCACCTCCTTCAGTCAAGGATTTGTCAGATCCTGTCAATCTGGTTCAGATCTGACTGATTTCAATCAAATCGGCTGAGAATCCACTGATCTATGATTATGGATTTGCTCCATTATTCATCAATTTCTTAATTAAAATAATCAATAATTGATTTTTTGGGGCTTTCTGACTTCAGTGATGGAAAATCACTCAAAACTAGGAAATAGTGGGTCCATGGGTTTACATGGTGCTCTTAGCTTGAAAATGAGCACCTACATGACTGAAACTGATTATTTGGCCCACTCTTATTACAAAATCAATTTTTACAATTAAACTATTAAAAAATAGCCTAAGTTTTGGAAAAATTAAATTTTAATAAAAAACACTGAAAAAAAATTTGAAAATTTGAAAAAACCTAGGGGGACTTAGACATGTTCATATGATTCGACCATGATGTCTAGCATGTTTATACATTGACACATAGACTCTAATAACCTCAATAGGCCTAAATGCCAAGCCGACCACCCCAACTTTGGAGGTATGGAGTGAAAAACTCATAAATTATCAGTCGTTTATTCAACAACCAATAATAACCAAGGGAAAAAACACCCTGGGCTCATCGGATTGACAAATAAAGTCTAAAAGACTGAGTCTTTTACATACACTATCATGCTAGAACATTTATTACAATTCCCATGAACATGTGATATAGTACAACAAACACTTCCCAGAAGTACTTCCAAAGGTCTTCTAAAGTCTGAACAAGTTATCCTTGTCCAGTTCACCTTGATAAAAAACCACTAAGTACAACTTAGGTGGTAACAGAACCATCACAATAATCCAATATATCATCTACAAACAATATATGTGTGAGATGGAAACTTCATACCAATAATACAAACACCCTTAAAAACTCTTGAAACTCTTGTTGATAATAAGGCTCTGCTCAAACCCTCTACAACTAAAATGAAGAGAAGTGGTGCTAAAGAGAACCTTTGTCGTAATCCCTCAGACGATTTTAAAAAAAATTGCTTTGTTAACTAGGATTGAAAAGGACATAAAATATAAAAAACCCATCACCCATTTAATAAAAGGAACGTTGAACCATATCTAAAACAAAATCATCTGCATGTAAACCCAACTTACTTGGTTGTAAGCTTTTGACTGTTCAAATTTTAAAACCACTACTTTCAATTTCTTAGCTCTAATAAAATGTGAAATGATGCAAGCTTTGGGACAAACTAGTCAAACAACAAACTAAAAACACTCACCAACTCTTTATCCTTCAAACCATCTTGCCATCTCTCTCTCAATGACTAGAATGGAAATCACAATTTCAACCCAGCGTGGATAAGTAGTCCAACTTCAAAATAAATAAGAAATAAACTGAACCACAGGAATATTCTTTTTTTTTTCAGAGGAAAAAATACCAGTCTTTGATATTCATAGGAATCGAAAAGACATCTTATACAATATTCTAGCAAATGACTGAACAGTAACTGTCTCCCCAAACAGCAAATACAGTGATAAGAAAGACAATCAGCCAGCAAATAAGATAAGTACAAACAAAGTCTGATAATTAGCAGACTTTCTCATCATTCCTGAAAAATTCAGGTCAGAATATCTCAAATAATCAATAAGTGCCCTGCAAACATACAATCCAAAGGAGCAGAACAGCTAGCTGGAAGTATCTCAAACCAGTCAAAGATAGCAAAATGCATATCATACAAACCAATTGCATAGAATGCAAATAAAGAGCCATCAAAAATGGAGAAAAGAGGCCATCAAAAAAGTGAAAATAGGCCATCTCCAATAACCTTTCCATCCATAGATTCCGAGAAATGACCTTTACCCAATTCCAAATTTAGTGCCTTTTTTGATAAACCATCAGCTAGCATATTGTGCTCCCGGAAAATATGATTGAAGGTCACCGATGGAAAATTTTCTAGCATAGAAAATATCTCATCGCACCAATGTTTCAATGAGGGTATCTCAAGTGCAGAAAGTCTTTTAACCCAAGAGATAATCACCATTGAATCACCGAGTATCAACCGAATAGGCAGCCCCATCATCATGCAAACTCTGAGAACAGACCAAAGAGCCAGCAATTCAGCTCTGGTATTAGTGCTGTTCCCACAGCCCATAGAAAAACTAAGTAAATGGTTTTCACTGATAAAGATCACAAATCCAGCTCCTCCCTTTTGTAGTTGGGCAGCACCATCAAAATATCCAACAGGGAAAATGTGCACAGGTTTGGGACCAATCTGTCTACAAGATTTTTTATATTGAGGCACAGGGTGGATGGCAAGGCAGCTTTAAATGCTGGATATTAACAAGGAGGCCATTGGCTTATCATTTTCAAAAATGCATCTGTTTCGAAGGAGCCATAAGAACCAGAAGATAACAACCGGAGTGTATCGGAAAGTCGCATCTAAGGCTATGGAAGAAAACCAGTGAGATAAGTAAGACACAACAGAGCTGTGTGATGTGAAAGTGAAGCCCATACAAGACAAGAAGTGTTTGAAGATAGTAACGGAGAAAGGACACAGCAAGAATAGATGACCCGAGTCCTCGATGTTTCTACTGCATAAAACACATCTACCAGGTCCACAGTAACCGCGAGATTGAAGATGGTCCCAGGTGAGTATTCTGTCCCTAACCAACAGCCAGGTGAAGCAAATAATCTTCAGGGGTAACTTCATGGCCCACAGCAGAGACAAAACCCAATTATGCTCTTCATCATAACTGCTGTGTAGTATACAGTCATAACCACGTGCTGCACTGATAGAACCCACGAAATTACCAAATGTCCACAGGAGTGAATCATGCTCATCAATTAACCGGATTCTATTGGATTCAAGACCCCTGATATATGAATTCCATTGTATGCTCCAGGCTTCACATAGATCCAACTCTTCAGCTGAGAACCAATGACCAGTCATATGATTTTTTACCTGATTGAGAGTACAGATCCCGTAATCTTCAAGATATAATCTCAAATCTTCCGAGAGAATAAAGGAGCATCCAAGTCCCATAGTGGGGTCCGCCCCCACACGAACCTCAATACCATTCCCCACCAGCCAAATAAGTCCTTTTCCAATCCATTGTACTGTCTTTAAAAATCCTTTCCAAATGATAGATATGTCCCTATGCCTGAAGTTTTTAGTTCTGCACCAAGTATGGACTGGCATATTTTTCATATATTTAGCCTTAAGAATCTGATGCCAGATACCGCCACTGTTCAATGCAAACCAAAAAATCTTCATCCGGAGAGATATACAGAAATGAGGGAGATGTTTGATTCCCCAACCACCCAGGGAGATCGGGCGAGCTAACAAGTGCCAAGCAATCAAGTGGAATTTTTTATGGCTGGCCGAGGACCCCCAGAGGAAAGAGAAGATGAGAATTCTGAGCTTGTTCAGTATGGAAAAGGGGATAGGAAAGAGAGCACACCAATAGACCGGCAGGCTAGTAAGAACAGAACAAACCAAAACCAATCGACCACCCAGTGATAAGAGCCGATTAGACCAATGTGCTATACGTCTTTCAAATTTAGTGATGAGCCAGTACCAATCTTTTATAAGATAGCCAAAGGGCTTCAAATGAAAGCCAAGGTAAGTAAAACCATGATTGAGGTGAGAAAATCTGAAGGGTAAGATACCCGAAATTCTACTCAGCAATGCAGCATCCAAGCCATAATGGAGAAAACAGGATTTGTCCACATTGATCATCATGCCAGATGCATCACAGAAGGTTTCGAGGATAACCTTGAAAGCAATCCAGTCCTCATAAGAACCCATCCCAAACAATATCACATCATCAACAAAGAGTAGGTGTGTGAGAGAGAGATCAGACGATATCTTAATACCCTTAATAGCACCATTACGCTTGGCATCCTCAATGAGAAGGCTAAGTCCCTCAATGACCAGGATAAAGAGTAAAGGGGAAAGAGGACAACCCTGCCTAGTGCCCCGAGAAGCAGGGAAGAAGGAAGATGGTGAGCCATTGACAAGGACGGCATAATTAGCAGAGGAAATACATCCCAAAATCCAGTTTACACCCACAAGAGGGACCCCAATCTGTATCAGAATTAATCAGATGAATGTCCAATTTACCCTGTCAAATGCCTTGGTCAAGTCCAACTTGAGTATAAGTGCAGATTTCTTCTTCAATTTGACAGAGTGAAGTACTTCTTGAGTGACAGCAACAGGCTCATGAATCAGATGGTTCTTGAGAAATCCAAACTGCTGGGGAGAGATAGAAGAGTCCAGAAAGGGCTTAAGTCTAGTGGCCGCCACTTTGGCAATCAATTTGTAACACAGATTGCAAAGGGAAATAGGCCTAAAATCTCCAAAACAGATAGGGTGATCAACTTTAGGGATAAGTGCTATAAAGGTAGAGTTTATGGCAGGAGCAACTTTTCCAAGATGACGTGAAGCTTCCACCAAATTTACCAAAGAGGGGCCCAGAAGATCAAAAAAGTGTAAATAAAACTCCACTGTCCATCCATCCGGCCCAGGAGCCTTATCTTTTTTAAAAGACTTTAATGCCCCCTCAACTTCATTTAAGGAAACAGGACAGGTAAAAGAGTATCGATCTTCCCCAGAAACATAAGAAGGAAAGAGTCGAATGACTTTTAGCTGAGCAGAGAGCTTGGTCTGTCCATCATCAGCAAAGATAACTTTAAAATGTCGTACCCCCAAATCTTTAATGCCCTGCTCCTCAGAAATCCATCCACCCAAGTCATCTTTTATGCTCCAAATAGCATTCTGGTTTTTCCTAGCTGAGGCAACAGCATGGAAAAATTTGGTGTTTGCATCCCCCAAACTTGCCCAAGTGATACGGCTTGGAGCCTGGCAGAGTTCAATTCATGATTTAAGAGCTTTTGATATTCTGCTTTGAGGTCATTTAACCTGAATTGTTGTTCCCGGGTCAATATGGCAGATCTAGAAGAGAGGAGGATGGCATTTATAGTCTCTTCAAGTAGCAGAGATTTGTCCTTCATTCTCAAAGTCTCCTCCCTAGTCCAAACCCTGACCTTATCTTTAATGTGTTGAAGCTGAGATGAGAAGTCTAACATAGAATCCATAGAGGGCACCAACTGGGGGCAGACCAAGTATCACGGATCAGATTTTCAAAGGCCACATTCCCCAACCACAGGAATATTCACAACTTATAGTGAGCAACAATAACACCCAAACATACCTTGTTTCTAGCTATTCATCTGTAACCTTCCAAAATGCTCTCAATTCATAGTTGGGCTCTCTTCTCTAATTTATAACTCTGCAAAGCATTTACTGTCTACTATGCAAATCATTCTTGATCTGTGGATTTTATTTTAGTGAATCTCCACCTAATTGTTCTCAACGTTGGGTTTCCATTCAATAATGCTTTGCTATTGATATATCAACTATGACTTCAAGTTGCAGTTTCAATTCTTGTTGGAATTCTCTCAACCTTGAATTCTAGGACTATAACACGACCTAGCAATAACATTCAATTGAATAATTTGTTCTTTAATTGTGTTATTAACATGGGTGTTTAAAAAAAATACAATTGCTATGACTATGTAATCGCTTCAATATCAAACCTATTCAACGTTTAGGATGTTCAACAAAAGCTACCAAACACCCAAAAATTTTAGAAATAGTCCAATGTTAAATTTACAAAGTTACCCTCATGTTTTAGCTCAGCCAATCGCTGAGTATATGATTTTTTAATGAGTTACCACACTATTTAAATCAACATAGCATTCGTCCAACACAGAGTGCCCGCACGATTTTGTTTCTTTTAAGACAATCTTTCAAGCAACAATTTCACAAATAAACTTTCAAACTTGACAACCTCCAGAATCTAATCACGCTTCTTCAACCCAATCTATGTTTCTTAACGTAATTTCTCTCAACAATGGAATTTCCAGATTCCATTATTTTGCAATGCTTTGGTCACCATTTCTTTATAGGTTAACTTTCATTACCAGCAGCCAAACACATTAGTTCCACACTTGTTATTTAACATGAGCACCCTCTATCTCCTTAGATTGGTTGAATTAAACCTATTGCTTCAAAAATCAACTCTCGTTCATACCTGCTCTACATAATTCAACCATACACAAAATCTATACAAGCATACATATTCATAAACAGACCGTCAACTATTAAATATCCAATAACACATGAATATCAAACCATTTACACAGTAATTTCATCGAAACTCTGCATTTTCCATAAATAAATAAAATTGTACATACTTACTATCTCTAGCCTTATTCCTATGGCCTGATTTTAACATTCCATGGCCATATCTCCCTACTTCTAAATTCCCATAGGCTTATACTTCTAAATTCCCATAGGCTTATAATATATCAAAGGAAGTTGATGCTTCCAGATTAGAAGAAATCTTAACGAAATTGTAACTTCCTACTAAAATAATTATAACTCCCTATTATAATAAATCTTAATTCTATCTTTTAACTAATTTATTTGCTTAATTATATGTACATGAGGGTCATGTCTTCTTAATTTTACCTCCAATTCCAATTTGATTTAGAAAGAGGCCAATTCCCCCGCATCAGACTCCCAAGGTAAAATAAAATCATGACTTCCTGAGGTCATGTGTCTTTAGTCCTAGGTCCTCCTAGATCCCACATCTTATGTTGCAGCTGATCATATGTTTTGTTGCATTCTACCTTTGCCAATATCTTTAATCTTCTACGATCCCAAATTGTACTTTGTTGTCTCCCATACATTTCGCTAACATAATCCCGTTCAACCAACTTCACCTTATTGTTGAATGTCCTTTTCCTTTTGTTTTACTTTCTTTTGGTTGCTCTCTTCATCAATATCCATAATTCATCAATCTCTTCATCCAATTTGTCCCTTTGTTTTAGAATGTTATACATTCTCCTCAGAATGTTCCTTCACATATAAGATCATCAAAATTATTATCATCCATTTTCCTTAAAGTATTTAAGGCTTCCAAAAGCCTCTTTCCCTGCTCCATTACAACATGCTAACTGTTCCTTTCCTCAAAATTCTCCTTTCTGGTTTGGATTTCCATATTGTTCCCCTAAACAACTGCTTCTTCTACATTCTCCATGACCAAATGAAATGAAATTTAATTTTATCGAAGCAATTTAGGTTCTTCATTCACTATATTCAATATCCCTTCACAAATTGTTTAGAATAAGACAATCAGATAAATAATCATAATGTAAACATACCACTACAAACCTGAGATTTCATATTCATATTTATCCTTTCCAATCTACTTGACAATGCTCAACAATTGTCCTTTTTCCTTGCTTTTCCAATCTAAAGTGAAAACAAATTCATTAGCATAAAAATCATAAGGCTCTTTGTCCTCTACGAATTCTTTCATCTCCCATTCTTCATGCTGATTTTCTTTTACATAACAACCATTGATATATTTAGCAGGCCTCTCTACAAGATCCTCACCACTTTCTTATTCAAAGTAAACACTGTGTTTAGGTTCACAAATAACGTGAACTTATTCCTTTTTCTCAGATACTTTGATCTCTTCTTCTTTCTCTTCATACTGATATGAACTATTTACACCCCTGAGTTCTTCAACAAACTCTTCATCATCATTTTCTTCCTCCTCTTCATCAAGGTATAATACCTTTCTCTGGTTCACAGATGTGCACTATCCCCTCATGCCCAACTATTTTGAACTTTCCTTCCTTCTTTCACCAAACACTCAACTTGTACTTGATTTTTCTAGCATATAGTTTTACTATAAGACATTTCACTTTTTTTTTTCTGAATTTCCATCCACAATATTGGTCTTCTGCAATTCTCCCTTCTTGTAGTATCTCTGTCAATGCACTAATTCTTGCTTCTATTTCAACAGGTTTCATGTCAAACTCTATTTGACTCTTTCTCTTTATGCCATATATTCTGGAATCCTCCCTTGCTTTCTTGTGGTCTCTCTTTGAACCCTTAAGCTTATTTTCAATAATCACCTCTCTCATCACATCTACAAGCTCCTCCATGTCGTGTTAGACTACAAACAACCCTTCCATTGGTTCTGTCACTCAGAAACCTTCAAGCACTAACATTGCTCTTTCTATAGGCTTCTTACTTGCAGTCACTCCTCCTCCTCTGAGAAATTCATAACAATCACAACACTCCTGCAAGGGGCCATCTACCACACCCCCTTCCATCTGTTACTCTATATTAATAATATAAATTATTCCATCAAATGTAAATCATAAACCAATTTCCACTTACCATTTCTCCAACAATCTCCAATGTTGATTTTAGATAAAATTCCTTCTGGTCTGTAAAATTGTTGTTGCAACACTTCTCCTTCGTTCATCCCCAAATATAAACTAATTTGTGATCCAAAAATGACGTAGACTTCAGGACAAGCCAATCAAACCACAAAATAAAAACACTCACCAACTCTTCATCCTACAAACCAACGTTCCAGCTCTCTGTCAATGACTGGAATGGAACTCACAACTTTAACCCAACATGGCTAAGTAATCCCACTGCAAAATAAATAAGAAATAAACTGAACTACATGAATCTTCACAACCTGTAGTGAGTAGAAATAATCCCTACAGATACCTTGTTCCTTGTTATTAACCTGTAACCTTCCAAAACTCTCTCAATTCATAGTTGGTCGCTCTTCTCCAATTTATAACTTTGCATACCATTTACCATCCACTCTATGACTTGATGTAAATCATTCTTAATTTCTTCCTTTTATTCTAGCGAATCTCCACCAAATTTATCTCAACATTGGGTTTTCATTCATTAAGTCTTTTCTATTGAGATATCAACAATGAGTTCAAGTTGCAGTTTCAGTTCTTGTTGGAATTCTCTCAACCTTGAATGCTAGGGCTATAACACAACCCGAAAATAACATTCAATTGAATAATATGCACTTTTACTATGTTCTTAACATTGGTGTTTAACAAAAAAACGCAATTGCAATGACTCTGTAATTGCTTCAATATTGAACATGTTCAACAAAAACTACCAAACTCCCAAACTTTTTAGAATTAGTCCAAAGCTAACTTTACAAAGTTACCCTCACATTTTAGCTCAGTCAATCACTAAGTGTATGCATTTTTAATGAGTCACCACACTGTTTAATTCAGCATAGCATTTTTCCAACACAGAGTGCCCACATGATTTCGTTTGCTTTGAAGACAAGCCTTCAAGCAAGAATTTCACAAATAAACTTTCAAACTTGACAACCTCCAGAATCCAATCACACTTCTTCGACCAAATCTTTGTTTCTCAACGTAATTTCTCTCAACAATGGAATTTCTAGATTTCACTATTTTTTAATCCTTTGGTCATAGTTTCTTGCTGGGTTAAAATTCTTTACCAGCACCCAAACACATCAATTCCACACCTATTCCTTAGCACAAACACTCTCTGTCTCCTGAGATCGATTTAATTAAACGTATTCCTTCATAAATCAACTCCCATTCATACCTTCTCTATAGGATTCAACCATACACAAAATATATACAAGCATACCGATTCATAAATAGACTATCGACTATTAAATATCCAATAACACGTGAATATCAAACCATTTACACAGTAATTTCATGACAGCTCTTCCTTTTCTATGAATAAATAAAATTGTACATACTTACTAACTCTAACCTTATTCCCGTGGCTTGATTTTAATATTCCATGGCCATCTCTCCCTACTTCAAATTCTCGCAGGCCTACAATATATCAAAGGAAGTTGATGCTTCCAAATTACAAGAAATCTTAACGAAATTGTAACTTCCAACTAAAATAATTATAATTGCCTATTAAAATAACTCTTAATTCTATCTGTTAACTAATTTATCTGCTTGATTATATGTACATGAGGGTCATGTCTTCTAAATTTATGTACATGAGGGTCATGTCTTCTAAATTTGAGGCCTTAGGTTCCAATTTTATTTAGAGGGAGCTCAATGCCCCTTCGTCATAAACCCTCCTGGGATATCCCAATTGCTTCTTGAATTTGTCTACATGTTAAAAACCCATATCAATCACTGGAAATAACTTTTGAAAGTAAAGGATTATTTTTACAAGCTAATATTTTTTCAATAATCTTGTAAATGGTTTTACACAAAGAAATAGATCTAAAAGTATGCATATTTATTTGGGTTATCAGTTGTATGAAATAAAGCTAAAAATGAAGAGTTGAAAGTAGTCAAAATATTACCATCATGCCTAGAATCCTCCACCACCCAAAGAGGATTAAGCTTCAATACAATGAATAAGCTAATATAAACCTCCAGTTGAATCCCGTATGGACTAGGGTGTTTTTCTTTTTTAATCTTATGAAGTACCAACCAATATTCCTTAATAGATTCCTTCTCCATCAATACAAGATTATATGCATCCTTAACATAACAAGGGATTGATTGACAAATTCTAATTACTTCCTCTAAATTTTTCTTCTCTTCCTCTTTAAATTTTTTTATCAAGATTTTTTATATCAGCATTTGATACATCTTCTAAACTGCTAACATATTCCCCTTCTTCATTATTGATTTTCCAAATAAAATTGTAGCTTCTACTATGATTAGAAAAATGATAAAAATGTTTCAAATTCTCGTCTCCTTTAGCCAAAAAAACGTGACCTACTTTTAAGCCTCAAATCTGCTTCCTTCTACTCGATGATATTCCACTCCCATACTTTCAATTCCACCACCTTTTTTTAGTATGTTGTTAAAAACATGAAACCATCCACATCATTCAACACTTTTATTCTATCTTCAACAACCTATATGTTTTCATCCTTCTAGATTCTCATCTCAATTTACCACTTAGAAGAAAGTACTATGATATTTTTTAGATTGTTCTCAAATTGAATGGAAGTTGATTCTCTACTAGTTTCATGATAAGGATCCCAATATTTTTTTAAAGTCTTTACTAAACTTCCATCATTTAACTAGAGAGAGTTGAATTTGAAAGGGGATCAAGTTTTATAACCCGATCCTTGTAGTTCTAAAAATAAGGGAAATTTTTCAGAATCTCCTTTCCCTCCAACCCATTTATGACATCTCACTAGAAGGCCCGTCAATATTTCACTTATTAAGAACCAATCGATCTGATTTGAAGATCTTTCCTACCCTACTTTCATGTTTCTCCATGTTGGGATAAGCTTAACTAGATCAACACTTAGAAGACCCCATTCTTCCATTTTCTTTAAAAGGAAATCCAAGAGACAATCATTATGGAGCGAGGGTCTCCATACTTCATAAATTCCCATGGAGAAGTTTCATATCTCCACCCATATTAAGGTTTATGTTTTTTGTAAATATTTAAGAAACAAAGATTCCTATATACAGAGTTAGTCTTATTAAGTCCCATAACATTCAACAACAAAAACTCTTTCCTCGGTTCTTCAAAAAACATTGTCATACCCAAACCCGAATCGATAGACCAAGCATTAAGAACCTTAAACTTCATAATTCACCATCCTATAATTAAGCCTCTTGAGTGACCTTTTAATTCTACATAACTAAAATCCCAATATGGCATCAACATCTGAAGGTCACATATAATCTTCTCTCCTTCACCCATACACTCTTGTAGAAATAAGATTTCAAGTTTTAAGGAGTCTACTATATGTGTAACTACTATTTTTTTTGGAAAAAATAGCTAACCCTCTACAATTTAAGGAGACAAGAATAATTTTTCACTAGCTACCAGACCCCCTACTATTCTAATAACTCTATTTAAATACGTTTGAGACCCTCCAACAAATTCCCACAATGCTTTCAACTGTGATTTTTGAAATTTCTACTTCCTTTACCCATCAATTTCTTTGCCTCTTTATTCAACCCCAAACCACCAAATCCATACAGAGTAAGATCCCCATCATCCCCATTTTGAGACCTCAAATTATACATACAAGAATCCTCCATATCCTCATGGAGTTGAGGGTCTGAGGAATACATATCAACATCATCATCTAAATACTTCCCCAGAGGAAAGAACAAAGTGGAGCTAGCCTTCTTAACAATACCCATTGACAGTTCTACACAATTTAACAAGGCATCTATTTCCTTCACAACAGAAGAGAGATATTGAAAATATAAAGGAATACAGTGTTTTAATTCCATACCTAGTGTAAAGAGATCTTTCGAATCTTCTGAAAGAAAATATTTGGGGATGTTTTCAAGAAGTTCCAGTTCATCAACTCCAACCAGCGTAAAATGTTCTGGAACTGAAAACATATCATCATCAAATCAAATAGGAGACTATACTAGTTATCAGAGGATAACTTAATCTTATTCATTTTTTTCCTCCACCTTATATGGAAATAATTTTTTTATTCCCCCACTCAACTTTCTGAAAGATTTTGAGAATCCTTCCATATTTTCCTCTTAAAATCCTTCAAACACTCACTTACAATATGACCATAACAAGGTCGTTGATTACACTTGAAAGATACACCATGATAGTCAAGATCTTGATCATGGGAATGTGCTCCTTTCTCCAAAACAATTTTATATGCCAATCCTTCCCACATATCTAGGATTGCTTAGATTTTATCCATTGACATCTGTCTTGTTTGGAAGAAGGACATGTACACATATTTAAAAGTTCCCAAAGAATTCCCCACTACCCTAAAAAAATGTTTTGACCAAAACTTTAAAGGAATGTTTGTTAATTTAACCCAATTTGGGAGAAGGTCATTCCTCTTAGAAGAGGCATGAAATATAGGTGATTATCTTTTTAGTTGAAGAAACACATAATCTAGCCACTAATATCCCTTAGATATTTTGAGAGCATCATTAGTTGAATTAAACTGATATGCCACCAAACCTTGGGACATAGGAAAAGACTCTAGGAAACTGAATTTTTGGCCCCAAACCCTAAAAACCCAATTCTTAATCCCTAAATCTCCAATTCTACCTGCCACAAAATACCCCACAAGAATTCTATCGACATCCATAAAAACCTCATTAAGCTTAATATATTCTCCAAGAACAAGGTTGACATGTTTGTCCTTTAGGTTAGTACATCTATTCTTCTTATGCACTGAAGGAAACTTTTTTTGAAACCTACTTTTCCTTCCTTTTAATCAATGGACTAAAAACAATTTTGAACTCCAAATCCTTGACCCATACTCTAGAAATATCGATAAGCACACCTTTGATCCAATGAATCCTTTACCACACAACAATAAATTCTCATTCAAAGACCCAAACTTGAAAATTAACAATTTTGACCCTAGAAATAACATATGGGCCATTCACAGTCACAATAAAGTCATTTCTTTTCATCCCCAATAGTTAGCTCAGTTGAGCCCCATTTAACAAGCCATTTCTAGGCTAGAGGTCAGGGGTTCAATTCCTGGGCCTGTTGGGCTCAGGCTCCTCTGTCGGGGTAGCAGACTCCCTAGTCATCTTTGGTGAAAAACAAAGTCATTGATTTTCAATTCATTAGATTAATTTAAATGCTCAATATTTTTTTATTTGACATATAGCTCCAAATCATCCAGACGTGACTCAAAATGTGTACTTAGAAGTATTGTATGATATTCTGTCAAAACCCTACATGAGGCACCTCCTCCAAGAAATGAATGGATCCTACCCTCAATATTTTGTGATCTTGCAAGCTCCTGTGTACAATGAAGTGTCATTCTTGGATCTCCCACCTGAATCTCCATATTGAAAATTAAATTTATATATAAATTAATAATCTTCATTAAAGTATTATTCATAATTTAATAAAATCATAATATGTTATTGATATAATGAGCATGCACTAAGATATTTATTTTTGTGTTTTGTGCAGATTCAATTGGACTATCCCAAAGAAAGACTCATTTCAATAAGTGGACATTACGACAATTATTTAAGGTCACTCACTTTTGAAAGCAATTTAAAGAAATATGGACCTTATGGTGAACAACAAGGTACTCATTTTTCATTTCCTATAAGAGAAGGGAATATAGTAAGCTTCCATGGTCAAAGTGGGTGGTATTTGGATTGCATTGGAATATATATATCAAGTTTACACTCTTCCATTCCTTCAAAGGTATGGACTCTATCAATTTCAATGTTCATTGTTAAATTAGTGTACAAAAGTATTTTGTATGACCTTGATTCTCAATTGAAAGAGTTGTTTAATAATCTTGTATACTATTTTTAAATAAGTATATTGAAATTGATCTTTGTCAAATTTTATCACTCTCTTCATCTTATAATACATTGTCTAATTTTCTTTATTCTTTATTGATAATGAAAATGATACCTTTTATTGAGATAATATTAGTTTATCTAAATTTAATAAAGAAAAGTTAATTATTTTATATTTAATATTGTTTCTAAGCTCTAATAAGTTGTATATAAGGTTAACCAAATTATTTTGGTTTTTCATAAGTTAACATGCTATTATAAATATGAATGGTATTACAAATATTTCGAAAATGAAATCTAATTTATTGGTAGCTATGCACTTCAAAAGAAAATGTATGCCATCTTCTAACATGCTAGAATTGAAAATTTTACAAATCATTGATTCTTAGGGTGTTTTAACCCTCATTCAACTCCAAGTTTCAGTATGAAGCTCATATGACTTTGTATTTATGTTTTTTATGATTTATTTTCTTCTTTAGGATCACAAGAGTAGAGAGGTATACAATGTTTTCTAACTTAGAGTAACAAATGGAACAATTTATATAGTTTATTGGAAATTACAAGGCTTGACATACCTCCCAAGTCTCCCACGTCAACCCACTATGTGTATTCTCCCATCAATATAAGACCCATGAACACAATTAAGGACTTGACCACCACATGTAAAGGATAACTAGTGTAAGGACTCTATAATGAATCCTTATTTCGTAGAAACAGTTGAATGTATAGCATCAGGAGTTATTCCTCGAACTTGTGGTTAATATCAAGTCAAATGATTCTCATAGATGGTACCTTATGAGGTGGGCCTCCAATTATAGAGGTGAAGTGCTTTCCATGTTGAAGCAAAACAATTTATGCGATATATTACTGACCATGGTCATTCGATATGGATAAAGATATTAAGTCTCCTCTAGAGACTGATCACCTATAGAGTGAATTACTTTAGCACATGACTATATCATTTGAGAGTAATATAATATGATCATAGCATGTGACAATTATTCTGAGTATAATATGATATGATATACGATTAATGTTAACACATAGACCATGCAATAAAGATAAAGAGATAAGCAATAAAGAGATAACGAGAGAAGAAAATTTGAATTGCCCATGTAGAAGACTAGATGAACTCAAGTTATAAATATGCACTTATAAAGCTTTAGTTAAATATGAATGCCTCAATCAAGTCCTCATTTAAAGCATCATTTGAGATATTAATGTATGCATTCAATTAAGTAATAAGAAACTCACAGTGGTCCATCCAAAATTAATAATAGTAAATTGAGTGTTAAGGAATGATTAGTTAACTAAAGTGTTTACACTTTAGTTAAGCTAAAAGACACCATTTAAGTTAATCAAAAGACGACACTTCAATTATAAAAGTGTTTGCATGTTGACAATTGAGTTAAAGCACTATGACATGTAGGTTATCCTGTTAACTAAGTGGTCATGCATTCAGATAGATAATGAGTTCAGTCTGATGACAAATGACTATTAGTTAATGTCCATGATTGAACGTATGGCACATTAGTTGTGCATGATGAAGATTTGAATGCATGGATTAATTATTATAAGAAGGCAATTCGAAATTGTAATTCATGGGTGCATAATTGGAATGCAACCATTTCCCCTAGTTTGCATGAAAGTGATTATGGATTGTTATTAATGTGATAGGAGCATGGCAGGTTCATTACACTTGATACTCTATTCTCTATTTCTCATTGTTCTCTCTTATTGGGAAATCTGCTATTGTGTAGAAGCCATTCTATGCAAATACATATATTATACTCTAAATAATTGTTGGGGTTTTTCATACTCTCTATTTTGAGGATTTTCCCCAAGGTACTTCTTGTGTTGTGGATGAGTAATTTGTGTGATTGAATGTTATCTTGATTCCAGTGTTCATTATATCATTGATAAAAATTTAAAAGTTCATAAATATTCATATTTGCTCAAACATCAACATGGTATCAAAGCTTAGGGCGTGAAGTAGTTGAGTTTGTGCAAGCAACTATAATCCTACACGATAATGAGGAGTTGAGAAAATTTTGAGATCCATTACATTGATCTCCGTCCAACCATAAGACTTTCTTGATGGTACTTCCAACTTCAACATATAAAAGTCGAGGGTATTAAACATTCTTGAAGAACGTGATTTGGATACCTATGTATCCACTGTGGTAGAGGATCCTACCACTTATGCAAGATGAGTCAATTTCAAGAAGAATCAATCAAATTATAAACAGATAATCTATGATCCAATTAAGGATAATCTCATCTCTGTGATCATTCCACTAAAGACCTCCAAAGATTGTTTTGATACACTAATGAACTTCAATGACAAGAATGCCCTGTGTCAAAAGATGGATTTAAAGAATAAGCTTTGGAACCTAAATATGGAAGAGGATGATATTGTGGCATCATTCTTCACCAAAATTTCACAGGTACGATATGAACTTGTTAGTATTTGTGTATTGACAAATAAAGGTGACCTTCTCCAAAATTCCATTGATGGTCTCCCGTTCTCATTGGACACATTATTGGTTGCGGTAAATGACCAAGAATAACAACCTAACTTCGAGAGTTTTTGGCATGAATTCTTCCAAGAGGAAGGGTGAATCCAGAGAAAGTCAGTTTGCACCAAGGAAGAAAATCTTTCCCTCGTGACAAGAATGAAGAAAGGGAGGAAACCATTCACTCTAAAGAATTTATTTCATTCAAAGAAAAAGGAGTTAAATAAATATTTTGACAAGTCGAAGGCTCGATGCTTCTATTGTCAAAAGAAGGTCCATTATGGAAGATAATTCCATGCAAAGAAGAAGAAGAAAGAGAAGTTTCATGCATCTACCGTAGTAGAAGAAGATTAACCTTCTTAGAAGAGGTAATTCAAGGAAATGGATGATGACCTCTAGAAGGAGTATTTCCTTTAGAGAAAGAAATAATTCACTCCAGTGTGCATGGGATCCTAATTCTCCATGCAGAGATTCAATACCTGTTGCATAAGACTAAATTTTGTAGAGTTTAAAGTTGCAGTGAATAAAGAAGGACTCCAGTAATATCTGCAAAGATGTAGAGATCAAGAGAGATCTCATACAAAACAATAAAATATAAGTTTTGTAGTTTGATTATAATATGATTTTTATAAATCGGGATCTAAAGGGTTTTGAATGTGTTTCCATTATAGTTATTTAGATATCTGTATTCCTAGTATCAGGAATGATGTTATGGCATAACATGATTAAAACATACAATATTGGCAAATAGTGAAACTCATGAAATATATGTTATGCATAAGGATGCATAAATATTCATGAGATATGAATATAAGGATGCGTACTTTTTTATGAATATGGGGCTGCATAAAATTTCATGAGATATGAATGGGGTTATGCCAAAACATTAGTTAATGTGTGTACATAACCTTATAAACCATTGAAATTACATTGAAAGTATTCACATGAACGAAGTTTATAGGTTATGCAATGTTTCTAACCATTAGAAAAAAATTGTCTTGTAGGGAAAAATCATATTCCTTGACCTACAAGAAGAGTATGGAATATATTGAATGTAGAGTCATTTTGATGGTTGATCATGAAAGAGAGAAATATGATTTGAAGCAGTAAGCTTCTAGGAGCAGATTGGGAGGTTCCTATATTTATATGAGAAGTATCCAGAATAGAATCCCTAATACTATTCTAGAAGATGACGAAGACTCCTGAGGATAGTTAAGTTATCTTATTTACATCCATGTGTCAAAAGTGATAGATGAAGTACCTCTTTTATGATTCTCACGTCCTAATAGTGAGAGGGAGAAGCTAGATTCTCTAGATCCTAATGAACTAGTCAAACTGGTTGATGCACATCCTGTTAAAAGGAAATATGCACGAGTCTCATATTTATAAGGAAGCGGATCATTGTATTCAAGAATATTTTTACAATTCTTGTGATTAGAGGTGTGGCAATCACCATATAACATTTTCCTTAGTTAAGGAATATACTTAGTAGAGATCCTAAAGAAATTCAAGGCAATCGACTTACACATACGATGATGAATCTGAAGCTAATACTTCTTCAGATCCGGAGGATATCAAAGATAGAGTAGATGTACCTAGTTATCACCAAGATCAGATGTATGCTTTGTAGTATGTACATAGACATGTACAACAAAGCATGTATTGAGGTACCTACTTGGCACAAGTGTATTGAGGTCTCAAATAGTGAAATAAATTTTTAAGGATATGTAGACTCTAACTAGTGCAGTTATCGAGAAATATCACATCAAAGATATTGATCCTGATAGAGCATATTAGAAATAAGTAAAGCTTCAAGATGTTCCTATTCAGATATATATGATCCATGGTACATACCCACAGATGAGAAAAATTGCAAGCATTCTTACTAAGCTTGATGTAGTACATAAGACTCCTCTAGTTGAAGAGGGAGTATTGATGTTTCTTCATGGGAAATAATAGATAAAGTCCCCACCATTTAGTCATGGTATATGACTTAGACAACCAGGGGTTGTAGTATCTATTGTGGAGAGAGTCCACATGAGAAGAGACATGGTCAAGGTCTGTCATGTCCCCTCCCCTCCGAGAGGACACGACTTGCGAGCTGGTGCTATCATTTGAACAGGGATCTAAGCCCCATGACATGAATAATAAAAATGCATTGAACTAACATACATACGTACAAAGATGCATTATACAACGGAAGAAAATTTCATTCATTTTCATTCAACATGTTCATCATCATTCATTAAATAATTACAGTTGCAAAGGTTAAGCACAAGAGAGACTTATCTTGAGAAGAAGCTTTTCCCGCAACCAGCTATGTCGCTACAATGTTCCACCCAGCCGTAGTCTAGTGTGCTCATCGATCTCTCAGTAGCACTTCCACCCCCGAGTTGGGCATGATTCCCACAAGGAATAAGGGAACAACAACAAGCTCACACATAGCCAAATACACATCAAAACTCAGCCAAGCCAAACAAAGTTGGGTTTATCAGGATGTTAGGGAGGTGGAAGGTTGAATTGCTAATATATTGAGCTCAACCACAGATCTATGGAATCCTACACAAGATCTGGCTTGGTTTTCCCAACACCTACACACCCAACACAAGGAAACATCCCCTTCTCTGCTACACGGTCCCTCATGATATGCCTTCCCTTTCAGTGCTCTTCAAGGTGTGCAAGAAAGAATAACCAGCCCCTCTTGATCTCTCTATGTGGTTCCTTTCTACGCTAGGTTTATCAATCTAATTCTTCCCTCTTCCACTCCAAACCGGTTCAAACCAAAACAAAGGATGCACACACAACAAAATGCAAGTTCTGGGTTTGAGTAAAAAACATTTTTCATCCAAAAATGTATTGGTAAAATGGAGAAATCGATCACTGGGAAAGCAATTCGAACCTGAAAACGATTCTGGGCATTTCATGAGCAAAAACAACTGCTATGAAGCCCAAAATCGTGAATCCTTGCTAGCCATCCACTCAGCAACACAAAAATGGATTTCCTGGGCATGGAAAATGAGGAAAATGGCGGCAATTTGTGAGGAAAGAAACCCAACCACTGAGCATTACAGAAACGATTTCCCAACCATGGGGAAAATGAAGAAAACTACCCCAAACGTGAAGGAAACACACGGCCGACAAAAATGTGAAGTAAGCTGCGTGAGGAATGGACGATGTGAATGCATAATAAAATGGGCATACGTTTTGGTTTTTTTACTTGCCCAGGAAGTCAAAACATGATTTTACAAAATGGGTGCTCTGCCCAATTCGAAATTGACCTCCATACCTTTCCCATTCACATGCAATAACTAACTCAACCACTTATGGAAGAAATAAATGATTGGGTGAATAAGACAAGAAAGGTAGTTGACAGCTTGATGGGTTCTCCCTTTGACATTTGGTTTTTCCCCATTGGCTCAAAGGTTTGAATATCCCTCCCCCCCTTATCCTTAGGAAATCATGCCCCCATCTCTTTAATGTTGCATTGACATAGCCGGTTGTGGATATTTTAATTAAACATCATATTGACATGATGTCCAAAATTATAATGTGCCTGGCTAGCACGAAATACCATCGGCTTCGATTTTAATCGCTGAAACATAAAATGATAAATCAATGGTGGGGATTTTTCCTTTAGCTCCACACCATGATTATTTACAATTTTACATCATATACATTTTTAATCCAAACAGGGTCTAAACCAGGGTGTTACAAGGTCTTAGAGACTATCAGATACTCGAGAAGAGTTATAGTTAGCATTGTTGGGGAGAATTCATACCTATTGGAGAGGTCAAATAGCCACATAATTGGATAGTGGAGTGTTGTGGTATAAAGAGAAGAATATGAAATCACTGTGAAACTGATAAGGCCTTGAAGAACATCATAGGGAAAGAAAAGCTCCTAGAGAACTTCTCCTAATAGTAGAATATTCTAGAAGTCAACAAATGTTGGAGATTGAAAGGAAATATGAGATTTTATTTGTACAAGATATTATACATTTAATGTGTCATAAAACTTGTTATGTATGATGGATTTTAAATCCATAGTTTCTAGTTTAGGGAAACTACATTCTAGATCAAATCTAGATGATGCTACCATGAATAAGTAGTTTGTTGGCCTCTTAATGTACTTAGTAGACATGTTATATTTTATGCTTATTACTAATCATATGTTAGAGTGCCTCTGAGGTACATTAGAATAGGTTTTGTATTTTATTTTATACATAGTAAACCTATTTTATAGATTTGGATTAGCTATTTATATTATGGTCAGTACTACATAATCCAAGTGTATCTGGTGGCTAGTAATGAGAAGCAAGGTGTTTTTCAGAGAGTACTACATAAGAAAAGTGTATTGCAGATGGTACTATCTTCCAAGGATTAGTGTAGCTTAGGAAGCGACCTACTAGGGTGAAATACTTGAGCCTATAATTATTAGGTGTTATAATCAAGCCTTTTGAAAACCCGGTGTTTCATGATTAATTGAAACACATTAAGATGAAGCATCACTTCATTGGAGTCACGGTCCTGTAAGGTAATACTTTAGTACATTGATACTGAAGAGAATATTGCAAAAATAAGGATGTGTCAACAATTCCTCTATTTATAAACAAAGTATGGGTACTTCTAAGACAAGCTAAGTATGGAAGAAAATGCCTGGTGTGGAAAAAAATGCCTGGTATTGAAGAAAAATCATGGAATAGCAGAAAATGCCTAGTATAGCAAAGAATGCCTCCCTTGTTGAGAGGGAGTGTTGAATGTACAACATCAAGAGTCATTATCCAAACGTGTGGTTAATATCAAGTCGGTCTAGTGGTTAATATCAATTCCTAAGTATCTTGATACGATTGAGATGGTGATGTTGTATTGTAAATTATTGTGGTTAATATTAAGCTTGAATACTTTTGGTTAATATCAACTCATACTTGTGTTTAGTATCAATTCAAATGATTCTCATAGACGGTATCCTATGAGGTGGGCCTCTAGTTATAAAGGTGAAGTGCTTTGTATGTTGAAGAACAAAATTTTATGCGATATATTAATAACCATGATCATTCGATATGGATAAAGCTATTAAGTCTCCTCTAGAGACTGATAACCTCTAGAGTGAAATATTTTAGCAAATGACTATATGGTCTAAGAGTAATATAATATGATCATAGCATGTGACAATTCTTCTGAGTATAATATTATATGATAGATGATTATTGTTAACACATAAACCATGTGGTAAATATAAAGAGATAAGCAATAAAGAGATAATGAGAAAAGAGAACTCAAATTTTCCATGTAGAAGACTGGATGAACTCAAGTTATAAATATGTAGTTATAAATCTTTAGTTAGATACAAATTCCTCAGTTAAAGCATTAGTTGAAATATTAATGTATTCTTCAGTTAACCAATTAAGAAACTCACAGTGTTCCATGAGGATTTAATAATAGTAAATTAAGTGTTAAAGAAGGATTAGTTAACTAAATTTCTTACGCTTTAGTTAAACTAAAAGATGACACTTAAGTTAATGAAAAGATGACACTTCAGTTATAAAAGTGGTTGCATGTCGACACTTGAGATAAAGCACTATGACACTTAAGCTATCCTATTAACTAAGTGGTCATGCATTCAATTAGATAATGAGTTTAGTTCACTGACAGTTAACTATTACTTAATGTCCATGATTGAAGGTATGGCACATTAGTTGTGCACGATGAAGATTTCAATGCATGGATTGATTATTCCAAGAAGGGAATTCGAAATTGTAATGCATGGGTGCATAATTGGCATGCAACCATTCACCCTAGTTTGCATGGAAGTGATTTGAGCTTTTTATTAATGTGTCAATCACATGGAAGGTTCATTACACTTGATACTCTATTCTATATTGCTCCATGTTCTCTCTTATCGGGAAATATTATATTGTTTAAAAGACATTCTCTGCAAATCTATATATTATACTCTAAGAATTGCTAAGTTTTTCATCCTCTCTATTTTGAGGATTTCCCTAGTATAAATCTTGTGTTGTGGATGAATAATTTGTCTGATTGAATGTTATCTTGATTCCAGTGTTCAGTATATCATTGATTTAAGTTTTAGAGTTCATAGATCTTTAAAAACAAATAAGTTATGTTATTGGAATTTTCACCCATTGCTTCTACACATATTTTTATCACATACACCAAAGAGTGTGATATATACATAGATATAATGATTACCCAAAATATAACCTCTTTGTTACTAGTTTCTTTGCTTGGTGGCTCCTTTTATAAATAGAAGATGAGGCATGATTTGGTTAAATTTGACCATTTTGACCTCATTGGATGATGCAAAGCAAATGAGTGTTGTTAGAATCTTGATTAATATCAATGGTTAGTTTGGTTGTCTTGGATTAGATTTTCATGAACAAGTTGTGATTAGTATATCGTTATATGAAAATCTAATATCAATTACATATAAAGAGAGTTTTAGAAGGAAATGAGGTTAGTCAAGTCACTCTCTTCTATGTTGCAAAAAAATGTGTATTCTTTTTTCCCAAAATGCTTTTGGAAAAATCCATCTAAAAATATTTCTATAAAATTATGTAAGTTAGTTCTTAACTTAACGATAATGAAACTTACAACATCTCATCAATATAAAAACGGGAAGCGATTTATAGATACCTAATTTATTAGACATCTAAAATTCATGTTCGATAACTTAGATATTTTTAAATGGGAGAATCTCGCTCCTTGGCCTTTTTCAAAGTATGAACCTCTCTGAAATCTTGTGCACATGGTTTTGCATGCACTTTTCAAGGATGACGATTTATATCTAGAGTTATACTTGATTGGAGGATATAACAAATCTAGGGAGACACAACTAAATTGAATTTATGAACATGAACATAAATGTAAGAGAACTCTTCCTAAATTCCATAAATTCCATAAATGTAAGAGAACTCTTCCTAAATTCCATGAACATAAATGTATCTCTAAATATAAAGGTTGTAGACGATCCTCTATATTTCTTCTATAAGTTTGGTTCAAAAATTTATCTGAACATATTGCTACAAGTATTTTATTCATTGATTCTCCTTTTCAATCAAATTGAGATTATTGTCTGAACACCCTATTATATTAAAAGAGTAGTGATATTATTTCCTTGGAACACTAAGGTGGTAAACATTGTAGGAAGAAGCGTTCAAATGGAAAATGTGAAAGGGATTTACCCTCTTCACTAATGGATTGTGTATATATTCAAATGAGAAATGTGGAATCTCCAACATAATAAGAACCAAATTTGATTAATATTTTGAAAAATTAAATCATTTTTTTACCGATTTTTTATGTAAAATATTGCAATATGACATCTATTTAACATTAGGGTGTATAAAATGTGATTTCCATAACTATCTTCCTTTTTCTTTTATAGTACTTGTAAAAAATTACATAACATGACTCTTCATGCATTATTCCTAATTTTTAAGTAACTAATATTCTTATTATTCACCTAGAACACTCTGGCAGTGAGAGTAGCAGACCGACAATAAGATCGATCACTAATAACCTTGAGTTCTGACAGAATCGAACCGATTGCGTCTTCGTGTCCTGCTGGAGGCGAAATCCCGCCACCTCCTTCATCTATAGATGTTGAAGCCTTCAGAATGTTGACCAATGCGAAAGGGAATAAAACTGACAGCAACTTCCTTCCTAAATTCGTAAAGAAGTTAGAAAATGTCCCAAAAATAGACCTCCCTCCAGATCAACCAATGTGAGTTGCAATTTATCTGGAATATCAGGCCTTGATCGGCTAGTTCATAGGACTTTGTCCCTCCCCTCAAACAATGGACAACTGTATACAAAAAAACCAGAGACCGTTGATCTCCACAAGCCTGACCTGTTATTCAGTAGGAAGGGGATTCTTTCTGTTCGAATTCATCTCGAAAGAAGACGAGGATCTGATTTTCAAGAGTGGACCTTATTTCATGGGTCCACAAGGAATGTATCTCAATCGTTGGACACCTAACTTCGATCCATCTTTTGATGTCTCAAAGGAGGTATCGGTCTGGGTTCGACTACCCAACTTGTCGATCCACTATTGGAACCTTCACTACAAGCCATAGGAAATGGACTAGGGAAACACATAGATCAAGCTGATAAAAAATGTCAGTACTCCTACGCTCAGATTTGCGTCGAATTTGACCTAGAATATGGACTACATAAAGCAGTTAAACTCAAGGTAGGAGACTAGCAACACTACCATAAATTAGAGTACGAACAATTGCCATTTAAGTGTAGAAGCTTCCATGAATATGGCCATTTCCAAAACCAATGCCCAAAAAACATACAAGAGAAGGAAGCAAGGGAAGGATGGTTGTAAGCAAATCTCTCGAAGATAAATTCTAAACCATCCCCCAAAAAGGATACCCATTTCCAACTCCAAAAAAACCAAGGAAATTCTTGAGGTTCAGGTCACTGCTGGAAATAGCTTCGATGCACTAAGAAATCATGAGGATAAAGTAAATTTCTTAGACGAACCCCCTGATAAGAGCCCCAAGCATGTTGTCACATCCCCACCCTTCATACCGACGATGGAGAGGACGCGACTAGGCTGTTGTTGCTGCTATCAAACGAGCAATCTAGCTCCATGAACATGATAATAAAAATGTATTGAATTAAAAACATACATAGACGCATTATACATGAAATAAACAACGAAAGAAAAACACATTCATTCAAGCATTCATCATGTTCAGAGTAATTCATAAAACAAATACAATTACGGAAATTAAATACACAAAGGATATGTATCTTGAAAATAAGTTGGCCTACAACTAGCTATGTCGCTACAACGTTCCACCCAACCATAGGCCAATGTGCTCATCAATATCTCAGTATCACTGCCACCCCTAAATTGAGCATGATTTCCACAAGGAACTAGGGAACAACAGGCTTACACACAGCAAGACCATACACCCATAGTCAAGCCAACACACAGTTGGGTTTCACAGACTATTAGGAAAACAATCCAATAACATGGGGGCATTGGACCTACTCATCCAAGCCAACAATCACATACAAACACATTCAACCATCTAACATATGGGTTCGTTGGACTTACTCAGCCAAGGCAACTCCAGGATGCACCTCACAGCAAAATACAATTGTTGGGTAAGGACAAAATGTCCTGGGAACCACAAACAGAAATGGCAGATAGGAAGAAAAATAACCCAAGTGAGCAAATCATTTCAGGGAATGTTTAATGGCTCCATAGAGGAAAAAACGACCTCTACAAATCCCCATCTCATGGATTCGAATGATGAAAACGTCTGTTGGCTTCATGTGGACAAAACGGCCCCTTCCAAACCCCAAAACATAGAGCTATCTTCCTAGGCACTGAGAAACACCAAAAATGACTTCCCAGCCATGGGGAAAAATGGGAAACCATAGAAAAACGTGGGAGGAAGATCCCAGCTTGCTCACAGGGGCAAAAACGGCCTCAATAAACACCCAAAATTTGTGGGTTTCTTCTACCATTCATTGTGCAACCAAAAATGGGTTTTCCCCAGTCGGGTAATGAGGAATCAACAATAACAACGTTAAGGGAAGAGCCCAGCCCCTGAATATTACCAAAACAACTTCCTAGCCATGGGGGAAATGAAGGAAACTCCTGCAAAACGCGAGGGAAAGTACACAGGTAGACAAAAACGTGAATGAGAGAGCTCTCCAAGATTTTCCCCTCGTGAGGAATGGAGGATGTGAATGCATAATGGGTGAGTGAGTAATTTTTGGGTTTTTACTTGCCCATTAAGTCAAAACACATTTTTCTAAAATGGGTGCTCTGCCCAATTCGAAATTGACCCCATGCCTTTCCCATTCCCATGTAATAACATCCTAAACCAAAATCTAGATGACTGGGCACAAAAGGACAAAATGGGTAGTTGACCACTTTATGGGTTTTCCCTTAGACAATTGGATTTTCCCCATAGGATCAAAGGTTTAAATATTCCCCCCCTTCCCTATTCCTTGTGAAAGCATGCCCCCATCTCTTTAACATTGCAGCGTATAACTAGTTGTGGTATTTTTATTAATTTTCATTTTACATGATGTCTCATACATATTGTTCCTGGCTAGCACATAAACCATCAGCATCGATTTTAATCGTCGATACATAAAATACTAAATCCATGGTGGGGCCTTTGCCTTGAGCTTCACACCATGATCAAATAAAATATTTACATCATGTGCAATTCAATACCATGGGGTCAAAATGGTTTATGTGCTAGCGTATAACTAGTTGTGGTATTTTATTAATTTTCATTTTACATGATGTCTCATACATATTGTTCCTGGCTAGCACATAAACCATCAGCATCAATTTTAGTCGTCGATACATAAAATACTAAATCCATGGTGGGGCCTTTGCCTTGAGCTTCACACCATGATCAAATAAAATATTTACATCATGTGCAATTCAATACCATGGGGTCAAAAACGGGGTGTTACACATGCATAGAAACTCTAGGAAAACAAGGAAACCACTTACCCTTAGGATCATGAAGTTGGGTCCCATGACTCTGGAACTAAGGAGGGTATCTCGAAAGAAGAAGAAGGAGAAATAAACACCCTTCAGAATACCCCACAACAAGCTACAAGGGGGAGGAAAATGGGAAGGGAAAGAATAGAAATGGACACTTACAAGGATAAACTTCAAGGCTCCCAAATACACTAGAAAAAATGCTAAATACTCGAAGTATTAGGAAACAAGGGCATCCCTCCAAGGGATCCACTTCAAATCTTAAACACAAGTAATGAATATCGTCTCTAGGAATTGTAGGGGTCTATGAAGTAGAATAAAGGAAGACTCTATGAAATATGTAATACACATTTCATATCCAAACATTCTACTCATCCAGGAGATTAAAATGGAGAAAC
Source organism: Pseudotsuga menziesii (assembly GCA_001517045.1). Lineage (NCBI taxonomy): Eukaryota > Viridiplantae > Streptophyta > Pinopsida > Pinales > Pinaceae > Pseudotsuga > Pseudotsuga menziesii. Next base: position 80,616 of record LPNX011111887.1, read on the forward strand.
AAGATTTTCTCCAAACCAGTACAAAATTTTGGAAGAAAGGTGAAGGACTCGCAGTAAGTGCAAGAAGTTCCTCAGGTGGAATAGGTACTCTCTGGGATACATATAAATTCGATCTATTGGAATCATATGCATTCATCCAATGGATCCTTACCAAGCTTCTCCACAAGGAATCAGGTATCCAAATATGTTTGTTCAATATTTATGTACCAACCCTCTTCTCGAAAAAAAAAGGTGTTGGAATCTCATTGGAGATTATCTTAAAAGTCACCAAATGGACAATATTGTGCTCACATGATATCTAAACATTACTTTGTCCTTGGGGGAAAAGAGAGAGGGATCCATAGTTAGAGACCCACTCCGAGAATGGGTAGAAAATCTCATTCTTTTTTGGGATCTGAAACATATCAAACCCTCTAGGGGAAATTCACCTAGAAAAATAAGAGATCGGGGCCTAGACATATAGTTGCTAGATTAGACAGATTTCTGGTTCAAATCTCCTTTCTCCTCTTAGGAATGGATGCTTCATCCAAAATCCTCCCCCTGAGTGCCTTTGATCATAAACCTATTTCACTCAAATTCATCAAAGATACCAACATGGGCCCTATCCATTTCTTTTTTAGCGCCTCATGGATCCACCAAGAAGAGTTTCAGGACCTTGTTCTAAAAATTATGCACGATGTTAGTCAAAGGATCTTCCTTCTTCGTATGGGAGAAAAAAATTCGTCGAATAAAAAAAGAGCTCAAAAGATGGGAAAAAACTATGAAATCCCCCTCAATCCAGAGAATGGAATTCCAAACTCAATTGGAAAGTCACCAAAAAAACATGGAAGAAAACCTGGTCACCCCCGCTAACATGGAACAAGAAAGAACGCTCCAAAGAAAGCTTCACTCCGCCTACAGAAGAGAGGAATATTACTGGAGTCAAAAGTCTTGAAGTCTTTGGCTTTAGGCAGGCGGTAAGAACAAAATATTCTTCCATAAGCAAGTTGAAGCTCAAAAACACTTCAAATCCATCAAATCCATACACATTCATGAGAAGCTCATCAACAAATTCGATGGAATAAAGAAGGCAACTTATGACCACTTTAAAAATATCTATTCTGAGAATATTCAAGCCCATAACGATAAGCGCCACTAGATTGTAGATATGGTTCCCTCCCTCGTACCTCAGGATTGCAATCATAATCTCATGACCCCGGTTACAAGAAAAGAAATCAAACTCACCCTAGATAGTATGAACCTGGACAAAGCCCCTAGCCTGAACGGGTTCACAACCAGATTTCTTCAAGCCTGCTAGACAATTGTTAAAAAGGATATTAATAGAATTGTCTTAAAATCTTAGAGATGCCATAAAATTAGAGGGAACACTAATTCTTTTTTATTTTTAGCTCTCATCCCCAAAGAAAAAGGAGCCACCTTTTTCGACCGATTTAGACCAATCTCACTTTGTAATATTGGCTACAAGATGATCACAAAATTTATCGCCAACATAATCAAAGCCATTATTCTTGCGATCATTCTGGATAACCAAGGAGGCTTCATCAAAGGAAGACATATTGTTGACAATATTATCCTTGTCAAGGAATCTATACACTCAAGCAATCTCTGGGGTGAAAAAGGTATGATTGTCAAATTAGATTTTGTTAACACTTTCGACAAGGTCATACATGTCTTCTTGTTTCAGGTCATGCAATGCTTTGGGTTTGACCTTGGTTTCATAAATTAGACCAAAGATTGCATCGTATCTCTATGGACAACCCCGCTACTTAACGACCGAGCTTCATACTTTTTCCAAGCATTATCTAGGGGCTTGAGGCAAGGATTCCCACTTTCCCCACTTCTTTATTCTATCCAATCCTTCGTTCTAAGCTTTTAGTTGGAACGATGTTTACTCCAGCAAGATCTAATGGGAATAAGAATAACAAGAGGATTCAAGGACATTAACCACGCACAATTTGCAGATGATACGCTTCTTCTAGGAAGAGAAAGCACCTTCACTGCTAGAAGTATCAAAAGTGAACTAGACTATTAAAAGGAAGCTTCTGGTAGTCAAATAACGCAAATATCCACGAATAGAACTGCACTCCAAGCGAAATGACGCAAATATCCATAATTTTGGAAATAGAAGGGAAAATCCATTGGGATTCCTTCAATTACTTAGGAATCCCCATTATCAGAGCAAACTCAAAATATGCTCATTGGCTCCCGTTGCTAGACAAACTAAAAATCAAAATTAACTCATGGGGAGCTAACTGGCTCAATCTAGCAGGAAAACTAGTTCTAATTAAATCTATCCTAACTAGCATTTTGATTTACCAAATCTCTATTCTACTGGCCCCGATTGGATCCATTATCAAAATGGAAGTTATTTTAAGGCGATTCTTGTGGAAGGGAGGAAAACAAAGGGATTATAAGATCCCTCTGGATAGATGGAGTAAAATCATCAAGCCAATTCTAGAAGGTGGTCTCCAGATAATAGATATTAGAACTTGGAATCTGGCACTTGGTGCAAAGCTTCTATGGAAACTGGTAATAGGTAAATTAACATGGAACAAGCACACCATTTGCAAAAAATACTTCTCAGGGGCCCAAAAAATTGCCTAGAATAAACTCCAAAAGTCACAAAAGGATCCCCGATCTTCTCATCCTGCCAAAAATCTATGCAGTTCTTCAAACCTCATTTAACATGGATTCCAGGAAATGGGAAAAACATTCAAATCTGGGAGGACTCCATCCTAGGATGGCCTCCTCTCGACTCCACCCCGGGTACCATCAACCTCAAATTTCTTTATCACTCCCTTAATATTACCTTCCTATGGGATATCTAAATATGGAACGATGATGGATCTAAGTCCTGGAAGGAGTGGAAGCTCTCATATTTCCCCATGCAGTCACATCACGAAGAACAACTCCCACTCCAATATCTCCATGGCAAGTCCCCTGTCGCAGTTCGAGTGAAGGATACCTGAGGCTGGGGTACCAAAGCAGGAGGATACAGTGTTGTTGAAGGATACAAGCAGATGCAAGCTATCCTGCACATCCTTCCCAATCCGACACTCTGGAAAGAAGTTTGGAGGATAAGGAAATCCTTACCCCAAGGTTGGCATTTTTATTTGGACATTGTCTCACAAGAATATTTTGACAGGTGAAAATATCAAAAGAAGGGGCTAGGAAGGACCTTCGAGATGCCCCCTCTATTTGATGGTAGAGGATTCAACTAAACATATTCTGTTAAACTTCCCCTTTGTGGATGAGGTTTGGAATGAAGCCTTAGGCCCCTGGTTGGTACAAGTTAACTTACCAAATGATCTCCCTACTCTCTTAAGTGACTGGTTGTCTAAGTGTCTTGTTTCCCTTCGTAAAAAAGATAGGCTTAAATCATGCTTGTTGAATCTCCCAAAATTTACCCTGTGGGAATTCTGGCTCAAATGTAACGCTCGAATATTCGGAGGAAAGTCCTCCCATGAAGCCCATGTAGTCGTGAAAGCTCAAGATCTGATGGGATATTGCCTAATCTACCTTCAACTCTTGGAGAATAAGGAAATCCTTATCCCAATTGAAGAAAACAGGATGCTGAGTTTCTTCCCCAAGCCTCAAACTATCATTACGGAAACTCCCCGCCTCCTGGAACAATGGGAAATATGAATGGGCCCTTTTAATTTCACTAACTGGAAAAAGTCTCTCCAGGGGTATAAAATTTTCTTTCATGGAGTGTCCAAAGGAAACCCAAGGGCGATAGGAGGAGGGGGGTATTCTAAACCCCAATGAAATCCTTGAACTAAGGTATTCTTGGGGAATTGGAGAAAACTCCAACAACATAACAGAAGATTTAGTGCTTTGGAAAGGACTCTACCAAGCAAAGGATAGAAACATTACTGAAATCAACGTCTTCGAATATTCTCGGATAATGATCCAAGCTCTCATTATTAATAGGCATCCCAATGATATGAGGCTTAGGAAAATTTACAAGAAAAAAAAACTCATGAAATTATTCCACAACATTAAAATATTTCACATCCTTCGAGAGCTCAACGGAGAAGTTGACAAGTCCACCAATGACACAGTTCCTTTGGACAAAGGAATAATGAATCTGAATGGAAATAAGCAAATTTTCAAGATCCCATAAGAATCCCATCTCTTTGAATGAAGAACTCGACTTATCTCATATCATGATGAGGCATGTAGGCCGGAAAGGCATGAATATGAGCGAGGGCCCTAGCTTGTCATTCCATATCGCCAGCTATGAGGAAGTTCAGGCACGAGGGTCTCCAGATACTTGCGATCCTACCCGAATGGCAGTTTTCCCAGTGGCTCTATAACATCCAGATGGGGAAATACGAAGCTTATTGGAGAAATGTGCAAGAAAGGCACCTAGGAGTTTAGTTTCGTGAACCTTTCTTAGTCAGATTTGATTTTATATTTAAGCAATCGTTATGTAAATACTTGGGGAGGTTGTTTTCACGGATGTAACAACTATGTGCTTATTTTGAAGCTCAAGATGTCATATGTTTGTTGGGTTCTGGGAATAGGGTTAGCTTTTTGTTGAGTCCTCTATTTAGGCTCGTTGAATATGTATTTAAATCCCTATTACTTCTGTGCCAACAACTGTTTTGTTGTTTCAATAAAAATTATAACTGTTTTGTTAAAGAAAAAAAATATTCTTATTATTCACCTAGACACATTCCATTTCATGCATAAATTCCTAATTTTTAACAAACTAATATGCATATTATTCACCCATATCCTAACTACTTTTCCTATTTTTTTGTCACCCACTTTCCCTCCTACTGTGCACATGATATTACCTTCCTAATTGAATAAAATATACAAGGTAGAGAGTGTGTGATTTCTAGTTACATATATGTTTCTAAACCATATTTACCACTTTTTAGTTGCACGATTGATTCAAATCTATGTTTTTCCTATATTTGTCCTTTTTATTTAGAAAATTTCATTTTACTAACATGATCAATAATTTCATTAATGTTTTATTATTACAAATATAATTTCTAAAGATCCTTTATCTTTACATAGTAAATCTCAGAGTTAAGTGTATGAATATTCTTTCCCCCGAAGTATAAATAAGACCAAATTCAATAGCATGATCAATCAAGAAATAAATACAAATATTTTTTTATTAATTTTAATATGTATATGATAATTATATTTTTCAATAAATAAATATGAAGTATTAATTTTAATTTGAAAGTTTGGAACCTTGATTTTTGTGTTTTGTCTCCAGCCCCAAGCATTTAATAGTCAAATATTCATTAGGTGTTTCAAGAAGTGGACCCATGTGATCTGTATATTATATCTCCAGGTTTTAAGACTTTTCAATTCGCAAACCAATTAAAGAGGAATACCCACATGGATTCATGTCGGGTCAAGCTGATTACGGTTTTACCATGAAGATTGATGAAGAATTTGATCGAAACAAGGCTATTATCTTTTATTCATTATCTTTCTTTCTTTTTTCAGTCGAAAAAACCATTCCTTGGTATTCATTGAATCAAAGGAACCTTTTACATATTCAGTCATTACAGAAATACCCCAAGGGTCAGCACAAAAAAATAACAGGTGATAATCTCCAAATCCAACAAACATACGTCATAATCAAAACAGAAAAACAGCAGAAAATTAGAGGTACCCAAAGCACCTAGGAATCACTACATAATATCCCTCTCATAAGAGAGTTGTATGTATCAGTCATCTATGTCCCTAGAGAAAATAACAAGAGCCCAAAAATCTGATCCAAGCAAGGAGAGTGACTCTTGTATCCCGCAGTAGCTTGCTCGACAATACCTGATAGTAGCTCAATTAATCATGAGAGATAAACTATAATAGAATGAGCATATTCTAAAAAATTTGTGATGAGTCAACCCCAATAATCTCATTTCCAAATGATTTAGTAAGTAAGAGATGGCCCGGAGCCAAGTGCAATCCTTCCTTAGATAAGATGTTTGCCCTCTTGTTATGTTCCCTATAGATATGACTGAAATCCACCCAAGTAAAAGAGGACATGAGAATTCTGGTGTTGAAGCACCAAGCCTCAAGATTCACCATGTCTAGGGTAGATTCCTTTTTTTCCTAGTTTATAATCACAAAGGAGTCACCAAAGATACGTAGGTAAGGCAACCCAATATCCTTGGCGACCCGTAGTGATGCCCATAGTGCTAAGAGTTCTGCTCTAGTATTAGTGTAGCTGCCACATTTAAGTTTGAAAGCAAGAAGGTGATGATCATTCAACCAAAGACAAAAGCCCACTCCACCTATGTTATTTGCAGCTGCACCATCAAAAAAGATCATAGGAAAAACAGAAGTAGGAGACTTCCCAATGTTCCTAATTTTCTGCTTGTGCTTCTGAAGAGGCTTAAAGGTATTTACCTCCTCAAAAATAATATGTAACAGACTAGTCATAATAGGTTTCTGATCATCAAAACACAAACGGTTCCTGGCCTTCCAAATATTCCACATAAGGAAAAGGGGCAGATACAGTAAAGAACCCCTATTGGATACCCAAATAGAGAGATTTTCCAAAAAAGTAGGGGCATTCCATAGAATGTTCACATCAAAAATACAGTTGAGCCCACAGATCACCTCCTTCAAAAAAAGATAGCTAACAAATAGGTGATCAACCGATTCAGCTTCCTCGTTGCAGAGACAGCACCTATTAGGACGGATCCATCCTTTCTTGCTTAAATTATCTTTCTTTTATTAGTGTGGTTTGTAGAATTTAACACTTTATAGAAAAGTTATCAAGTTACATATTAAAATGTTTATTTATTAACATTAATATTGTTTTGTATAATTTGTTTTAATGTTTGTGTATGTGCCTATAATGGTTAACCCAATCAATTTTTTTTATATTCACAAGGTTTGTTGCCAATGGAAACCTTCGGTCAGATGCTCAAACATGATTGAGTCCTTCATGGCCACCAACTTCTTTTGGGGTTTATAGTTGATTCATGATCTATTCATATATTTTGATAAAGTAGGGGGATGCCACAAAGTTTTGATTAGAAAACGCACAGAGAGATTAAGTAAGTATTGTTATTTTTTGTATGACCCTATTTAACAACCATATAGAACATCATTATTACAAACATGACAATGCTACATGAGTGATAATTAATCTTGTTTTGTAAGTTTGTTTCTCTATCAATGCATTTCTCTTTTATAGGTTTTTTCTTACCCTAGTTGTCTCTAACATGTTCCTCGGTATAGTTTTTAGGAATAGTATTTTCATGCACACTAATTAACACTTTTGTTGTTGTGAGAAGGGTGTTCTTGTGAAAAATGATACATTTTCTTCAGAACATTCAATAGTATGGAATTGCCATTAATGTGGATTTCATGTAGGTCAACAAAACACCATTGTAACAACTTTATTCAATCTCTTGATTCTTTGTTCTTCTCTATATGGAAGTACCATTTATGGGAAATCTCATAAATAAGGGTAGGAATAAAGTGTATCGTGGCTTATTTGAGGGATTTGATGTTCTTCAATTGGACTTGCTTTAAATAAAAAAATATTTGGAAATTTCAGTTTCTTACTTCACCATAATCCTCAAATACCTCTCATCTTTCATTTTGACTTAACCAACATAAGAACAAGGCTTTGATTTTTTCCCAAGCAGATTTCAAATTTGTGATAAAGTGAAACATTGACCATTTAGTATTTCCTCATCCTGAGTGTCATGATAGGATATTTCTCCCATCCTTCATTGAAGAATAACTTCAAGAAATTATCAAGCCTCTCTATATCTTTGGTTGTATGTTGTCCTTCCTCAAACTTCATTATAGAAATAACATTTTAGTTGTGTCTTCTCCTTCCTCAAACTCCATTATAGAAAGATCCTTTGTGATTGTTTTTTAAATAAGTTGTTGACGTATTGAGGCTAGAGTTAATCATATTCTCGTCTACTAATTTCATAAATGCTTTGTCAGAATCTTTGTTTGAGGATAGATACATTTCTAGGAGGCCATGCTTATTGGGTTTTGGATAAATTCCCTATTAAGAATTATAGAGACAGATGAACCATGTTGGGAGTAGGTCTTCATAACTCGTCTCAATTGATGGCATTATCTTTGTCTTTTCCCACAATCTTTCTTTTATTAAGTGTTATAATCACTTTATTTCTCTCTGTTTGTGATGTTCATTAAAGCTATTTGTAGGGTATATTGTCCCTCTCATACAATAGATCTAAGGACATCCAAAGATAACCCATCGTTTCCTATCTTAAATGTTTTATAACATTAAATTTTGCATACTTATCTATGTCATAATAGTCAATTTTCATCACAATTAGTCATCCAATAGGATTGTATGTAGTATGGTTAGATACTACAGTTGTCACTAGACTACATACCAACAAAGGTTCCCCAAGGACCTCCTCCTAGAAGATATAATAAGTGATTTTGATCTTCACCGCTAGATAAAGAAACATGTATTATATTAACTTCTCCATTATAGTTTCTAAAACATGTAGGTCCTTTCTAAAGAACATACTAACCTATAATTCCCTCACCACATTAGAACTTTAGTTTATATTTTTATCGGCATGTAATAGACACACAATAAATTACATATCTTCAAAAGATTCCTATATTGAACCAACACCTTTAATTGCTCAACTGTCTCCTAGAATTTTTGTTTGGATGATTTTACCTCTCCCTTATCAAATATTGGTCTTCAAAACCCTTTCACATCCTAGCTTCGTCTCTAAATACATTTCAGTCTTCTCTATGATGTGCTTCTTTGGTTTGAAAGATAAATGTCCGTCTAGGAGTTTCATTATAGACCTTGGGACATCCATACCTTCTAGGTTAAGAGTGTGTGGAAATGAAATATTGTTATGCCTCCTCCTCTTAGAATTCTTGAATCATTTGACATGTATTCGGTGTTGGTTTAATCATTATGGGTTAGTCCTATGTATCATGTGTATCAAGCGTGTAAAGGAATTAACATACCTAACTTGGAGTTCCCTAAAAATACATTGTTGGTAGTGTGCCCCCAACACCTGCACTGGAAACATTTAAAGGAACCTTTTTAACCAACCATGGTCATAGAATAGGAGATACCTCCCTGACCTTATGTTGGGTACACAGTATGATATTGTAATTTTCGTGGTGTCATTTGCTTGTGCTAAAATTATCCTAATTACCTTGATCTCCCTTTCGATTTGAAAACTAACCTTGATTCCTTTAGTTACAGTTACAATGGCTCCAAGAGTAATTTTAGGCATTATGTGTATGACATAAGTTAAAATTGTTCAACTTCTTTAGGTTCTTATAATAGTTATCTTCTATCTATTATCGTCCATCTGCATGTTATCATTTCCATACTTTGGTTCATGTCTCTTGGCTTCATTTATCTTCATCTTGTCTCATTTCTCCTTATGATGCTCCTTGTCTTGCACATTCATTTATATCCCATTTTCCATTTTGATGGGCATGTTAATAACTTCTCAATTTGACTTGATTTATTTTCTTAGATTTTGATGAAAGCTTAAGGTTAATCTAGATGCATGCAATTAAATGATACATACATGCTAGTTGACTTATTTTTAAAGGGAGAATTTGATTGGACTTAGTAAAGTAAGTTAAGTTAGACCATTTTGATAATATTTCTTTCCATAAAAAAATGTCAATAAAATAAAATAAAATAAACCACATAAACATAGATCTTAACCCAAAATTATTTAAACAATGAAAACTTTACATTTTTAATAATTATTAATAAATTTAAAATTATGATAAATGCATAGTAGATTATGTAGATTATAATTGCTAGAACGAAGAAAAAAAAACATTGATTCGTCGTCCTGCTTTGAAAAAATAGTATTTTTTTATTATAATGAAGAAGTTGATTTCTTTTTAATGAGGAAGTTGATTATTTTTGTTTTTTTTTTCATTTCTTTTAATAAGGTTATCTCAGTTGGTCCATGGGGAGGTAAAGGTGGAGACCGATGGGATGATGGAGTGTACGAAGGAATTCACCAAATAATATTAGTGCATGGACAAGTTATAGACTCCATTGCCATTAAATATGAAAAAGATGGAAACAAAGTTTGGTCAAAGCATGGTGGAACTGGGGGAAACAAAACTGACAAGGTAATGATCAAATTGCATTCCAAAACTTTTAAATTTATTGATGCTTAAGAGAGTATATATAAATCAATTTCTAATTAATACATAGTTTGAAAATTTTGTATAATGTTTATAAAAGTTATTTAAATATTACATATTAAATTGAATATTTTAAAAATATAAAATTTAATTTTATAATTAGTAGAGAAATTTATTAAACTACTATTATTATGAATGATTTATATTTACCCATTATAATTTTATGCATTCAAATATGACCATTTTAATGATTTAAAACTTTTATCTTAAAAAAATCAAATCAATGTAATTTTATCAAAAAAGAATATTTATATATTTTGTAATTATCTTGATATTGGATAACAAAATAAAGATTTAAAAAAATAATAATAAATTTTTGGAATTGCAATTCTTTTTATATTTAATAGTTATTTTAATTTTTACTAAATATACTAATATATTAATAATTTTTACTAATTTTTTTATATATTTAAAATGCATGAAAAAGTTAAGTATTATCGTGAGATCATTTAGTAAATCTAGAAATTTAATAAAGATGATGTAAGAAGTTTAAGTTAAACAAAAAAGCTAAAATAAGTTAAAATGTATTCATCTCTAAATGTTATTATTATAAATTTGCATGCTATGCTAAGTATATTATGGTATATTTTACAAATTTAATTTATAATAGTTAAGAATCCTATATTTAATTTATAAAGCTTTCACTGAAATATATATCTTTGGGCTTTGTAGATTAAACTGGATTATCCCAAAGAGAATCTCACTTCAATAAGTGGGCATTATGACAATTGCTTAAAGTCACTCGCATTCGAGAGCAATTTGAAGAAATATGGACCCTATGGCGTACAACAAGGGACATATTTCTCATTTCCCGTGACGAAAGGGAAGATAGTAAGCTTCCATGGTCGAAGTGGGTGGTATTTGGATTGCATTGGAATGTATCTTTCAAATTAACATACTTCAATTTCTCTAAATGTACGAGTTTTATATATTTGAATTGACACACTTCAATTTCTCTAAATGTACAAGTTCTATATATTTGTTGATAGGTGAATTTAATATGTTCTAATGTACAAGGTTAACTTATAATTTTATTGCTATTGTTATTATTATATATATAAATGATTAATTCAATATTAATAATATTAATTAAGATGTATTGTTAATAGGGGAAATATTTTTTGGGGGAGAAAGAGTTGTTTATAATTTTGAATAATTTTTAATTAATCTAATAGATATTAATTTTGTATCAAATTTGATGGTTGTTTATAATATAATGTTTAGTTGTGAATATATGCATTTTGTTGTAGTAATTTTGTTCTTTAATATATAGACTATAATGATGATGATGGTGGTTAATGTTCATTGAGATTAATTTTGGTTTATCAACTGTAAAGAAAGTTTATATTGTAACAGATATTTTGAAATGGAGATATAATGTGGGTGTACTAAGGTTCCTCTAAAAGAAAGTGATTTTTATTTTCATTATCAACTTTTATAGTCTCATAAAGATGGCAAATCCTTGTAACCCATGTTATCACAGGAATTGTCCAACCCCTTGCTTTACTATGCAACTCATGAGAGTTCATTCTTATCTTGGGTATATTATTTGGAGTTAGCTTTCCACCCGACCATTTGCACCAATCGGACGACTAGCAATGCGTGATGTGAAAGCTCACGCGAGCCAGGTCGTCCGATTGGTGCAAATGGTCGGNCTTGAATAATTTTCTTTTCCTTGAATACCTTTAATGACCTCTTAATAATATGTTAATTTTCTTTTAACCTCTAAATCTATATTGCACCACATTCTCTCTTTATACTTAGATGTAAAAGTATTTTTAATGTTATGGAAATTTTACATTGTCATTTTAGTCAATTTTTCAATAATTTAATCAAACCAAAGTTTTTTTTCATTCCAACTCTCCTTGAACTCTAAATAATTTTGACTAGACTCTGGAAAAAAATTAATATATATTATTATATCACTTATAACTTTAAAAATTAGTTGTCAAATCTGGCTAGCTCATTCAGTTAATGAGTAGATATAGTTAGCAAAGCGAAGATGCCCCTATGTTGAGGCCTCTTAGCTATTAATGAAAATACACTAGCCCCAAATCATGA
>LPNX011111887.1:92911-210263 GCA_001517045.1 Pseudotsuga menziesii
TTCTCCACAAGAAAACTCGTTTTGTATAATTTTTTAAGTTAAATGAGGAATCTTTATTCCTATCGAAAATACATAAGCTACTTGTATTTATATTTTTGGAGTTTGTATAAAATGTTAATTTTAATTTGGAAGCTTCATTGATATTGGAAATACATAACCTACTTGTATTTATATTTTAGGAGGGTTATTATGTAATATAAAATGTATTTTATATAATAATATAGATGGTGCTATAATAAAATGGAAGAGTAGGCATTTTTTCACATACATGATTTTTTATATTATGAATCATACATTACGTAGATTTCTAATTTTGGTAGTGTAGTTGAGAGAATATCTCAATAAACAAAAACCCAATCTTATTACATTAATAAAAGCATTATCTCCAATACCTCCTAAATGCTTACATTATTGAAAGCAATATTGAAATCAAACTCAAAATGGATACATAACATGAAACATCAATTTTCATAAATGAGCTCTTGAATCGCGTTGAGCTCCAGCAAGCTACCTCAGTAGCTCCCGAGTTGAATTTTTGAGTCCCATTCCCGAAATCGTCTTCAACGACTAATGAGGAATCTTTCCTTGGATCCACAACCACCAAACTTACTGGAGAACTATACCTATAAGTTGAAACTGCTCAATTCCCCCTCTGGATTTGGAGATACATCATTTATTTCAAATATAAATGATAAGTTCAACAAACTTGCACTATATTCAAAATAAATAAATTATCTACTATTAAAGAAGCAAACATAATTCAACTTGGTCGAGTGCTTTCTATAAAGTCTCTTGGCCCAAAATAGTTGTTTCCATACCAACCATGCTTTTGTTAAATATGTCTTGAATGATTTCCTTTAACAACCTCTTCCACGATGGAATTTGCATTTCCAACCTTGTCCATAAAATTAAAGTTGAGAAGAATTTCGAATTAAAGTTGGGAAGCATTCCGAGATATAATTTAAGCAAATGCACAAATTTCCAAATGGTTAAAAAATCTCTCATTTGGAAATATTTCTGGTAAGATTCCAGAAACAAATACACTCCCATTTGTATCATGTAGATCTTCATGGATCTTTTAAGAATATACATAGATGGAGTGGCATTCAGTAGATGATGGCTTCCCTTTTTCACGACAACAATGATCCCATTGGTCTCTATTATTTAACCTTCACCTGTCGCTACAATTTGTGTTTAAAACATGATAGGTGGGTGATTATCAAATTGCTTGCAACTTCTTTCATGTTAGATTCTATTTCAACTCTTGAAAAAAATTGTTCCTCCTCTCTGGCGACTTCTTCTTCTACACACAAGTGTAATTTGTCAGAAAACTTTGACCTTCAATGATTTCACTCACAAATATATATTCTTTAGAGACATATCGCTTTACATCGACAACAAGGTCAACACAACAAAACAAAAATAATCTACAATCAATGCAAACTACTCTCACACACTCTAACCTAATTCTACATATGTACAATGGATTAGAAGAATTACGAAATTTGCATGATCATAATCACTCTCTTGAGATTTAGGGTTGTACTTTCTCTAATACCAAATATAAAAAATGGAAGAGTAGGCATTTTCTTGACACAAACTTTTTGAATGAATGACACACCCAAACACATAGCTATAGTTCTATTATATAAAGCTATTATATAAAGCTATTTAGATCTAACTATTTCCTAATTTATATGGTATAGTTGAGAAAATATCTCAACAAACAACAACCGAATCTTATTAGATTAATGGAAGCATTATCTCCAATAGATATATACAACATAATTCTTAAAATAATGTGATACTTTAAATCCCATTTTTTTAGCATTTAATAAAATTATACGAAGTTTACTAATTATGGACTCTTACATCGTGTTAGTTTAGTTTAAAATTTTATAAAATGAAAAAAATATTATTGTGTGGTACATGGGTTAATGGTTGCTTTCAATATATTTGAAAGATATAGATATTGAGCTGGGGTGGAAGTGAATTTGAATTTCATATATGGGGTTGAATGGGCGAATCCATATTGGAGTAGCAATTTTCAAGATACACAATGACATATTTGTTTTTTCAATGCTCTTCTTCCTCTTTGTTACTTAATTTTGAGAACCTTTTTTATGACACAGAAAGCTCTAACATCTAAACCAATTTAGATATTTTCTTAGGCATTATATGGCTCAACATGTCTCTCAACTTTCATATCAACTTGCTCCATGTATTATCATATTGATTTGGGATGTGTATGAGATCCACTACAATTGAGGATTTGCTCAAGACATTAAAAGCTTACCTAGTGGAAGGACTTTGTAATGAATACCTATTTCATAGAAAAAATAAAGGGTTATACGAGTGTGCACATATATCTTCTACAAATAATTTCACCCCAGCCACTAAAGGGTAAATGATGCAAACAATGATATTACGATAAGTTAAAAGCCAAAAGAAAATATTGAGTCTATTTCCTTGATTGCTCCAAAAAGATCCTGAAGCATTATTTTAGTAACTTGAACCCTATTAAATTTCATTGGATGAATCAAAATAATTAACATTCTTATCATCTCCATTAATCTCTAATGTATTTGTTGGTTAATCAAATAGGGAAAAAAAAAGGAGAAAAATGTAGTATATGTATTTGTGTAATCTTCATGCATGGATTAGAGTTGTGTCATGTTACCATACTAGGAGTAGAAATAAAAAGATGTATTTAAAATGTTATGGAAGAAATGGATACCTATGATATATAGTGAAATAAGGTTTTTTAAATTAGAAAAGTATAATGAAATGGGTTAAAAAGGATTTTGTAATATTTAGTAAAATTAGATAGATTCTTTTATATTTTATGAATGTATAACTTTTTTCCAAGAAAAAAAATCGTATTTCCATTCATTAAGATCATAAATTACAATCTTCAACACTAGAGAAAAAAATATTATGGCCATTAAGAGACTTTAGACATAGGCTTGAGAAAATGTAAGCTACTAGATGGAGACTGGTAATATATGTGAGAAGAGACTCAAAACACAAATGGAATTCAGAATACATGGATTTCAAATAGGGATCTCTATGGAGGGTAACGAGGTTCTTCCTTGAAATTATTCTGAGTAAAATATGTTTACAGAGATCATTGACTAATGTATTAAGCCATCTATAATATGCTTGCATTGAACACAAAGAAATGGTATGTTGATACTCTTCAAATGTAATTCCAAATAAGATGGGCCATTATTCCCAATATCAGTCGCACGGAACATCCAATTTATCACCAACTTCAAATCTTTGAACACCACCATGCTTTGTATGGCACTCGTATTGGCATGTTGAAGAAAATAGAAGAGACATTAGAATTTATCCATGTTATTCATCCATATTTGATAGATGCATAGATTTTCAAAAGTAATAAATAAAAGATTATGTAATTAAAACATGCAAATTCAATACGCAAAGACCAATTAAAAGACGTGATTCTATTTCTTTATAAATAGCAATTAAATTGTAGGGGATTGGGCACCCGAATACCCAAAGAATACCCATTTGTCCCTCCTCGTGAAGAAGATGCGTAGAAAACCCTTGTTTTTTATGTGAACCTTCTATCTGAAGAGATGAATGACCACACAATCTCAACAATATGGAAGAAGCTATGACGTAGCTAATAGATAAATTTAATTTAGAACAATTGGATAAAAATAATCTTCCTATTTTTCTACTTAACAAAATAATAAAAAATAGGGGAGATGTTGTTATTCTAGACATGAGATAGAGGTGTTATTCTAGCTATAGAGGGGAGACTCGTTTTTCTACATCTCTCAAAAACGAGTGCCTCTCTTGTTTTCTTTAATTTCAAATATCCACTGAAATATCATGCTATAAGATGCAGAAACATTTTACCGGCATGATACTGTAATGCTGTCGAAATGCACCATCTCTTGCAGTCAACAACTCTGCAACTGCAACTGCTTCAGGTCCCGTTGACCAACTTACACCCACAGAATCCAAGAGTGCTTGATTGAAAGGAAACATCAATGTATAATTAGCACAGTAGATAATCAAACAGAATCTCCTAGCGCTTGATAATGTCAGCTTCATTTTCAATTTATCTATATAGTTTTCTCATAGTATACAATGTATTTTAGACATGAGATAGAGGTGTTATTCTAGCTATGAGCCAACCTGTGGAGTGGTTGGTAACATATAAATCTTGTTATCTGGACTTCTATGGAAGGAATTTACTTGTTTCTCTATGGGATCATGTGCCTCTGAGCCTTTGCTATGAATTTCTATACAAGTAGTTGCATATGATGGTATTTGCTAAGTACTCATTAGCAGCCAGTGAATGTTTCTCCCAAGATCCAGTAGCAGCATGTATGTGCAAAACAGATACAACCAAGTTAACATTCGAAGTGTTTAGGCTACTGTACCCATAAAAAGAGGAAAAAACCTAATTTGTACTGAAATAACTAAAATCATAAACCTGGAAAGAAAAGTATAAAACCATTCCAATATTAAATATAATTGGTTGCCTCAAGAGGTGCCCAAAGGAACCTATGAAATTAACTAAACTATATATTTTGGGACATAATGTATTCGAGTATCAATAATAATAAAATAGGATTCCCCATAGAACAAATTGACCAAGAGTAATATACTCAACCATCTTAAATAGACAAATGCAAAAGATATTTAATTCACCCAATTAAAATGCTTGTGATGTGTCTAAAAACAAATAAACCCATTCTTATATTGTCTCATATTACATTATGGTTACTTCACCATTATACGAAAAACTTAACCTAACAGAGTTGAAGTCCATCACTATAGATATGACTAATGTTGAAAAAGTCGGCATCGACAAAAAGTCGGCGAGGGTCCTGAATACAACTTCTCAGGAACATCGACGAAAAAATCAGGAAAAATCGGCAAAACTCGGCAAACATTAAAAAAAAAGAAAATACATTCATTTTTTTTAGAATTTTAAGCATATAAATCAACAATAACATCATAAAAACATATTGTAACATAAATATGAAGAAAGCACTAATATATAGCATCATCATGTAGTCATGCCAAATATAAAATTATACATAAAAGTCGATATTGAATCGTGAAAGTCGAAACATCATAGTTGTCCAATCAAGGACTCAAAAGAGTATAAAGTTTAAAGTTAAACAATACAAAATGAAATCACATATATAAATGTATCTGAGGAAAACTAACATCTAGCTATCTAATATCAATCCCCTCTTCTCCTTTTACGGGAAAATATCATGGGTCGTTTGTCATGCCTACCCCTAGCACTACTAGTAGCAACAGAAGGCCCTGCCCTGCATATAATACCGAACATTGAGTGATGGATGGAGTACTATATGTATCAATTGATGCAGAAGGTGGTGGCTATGCTAGCACATCACCCTCCATGGTGTCTCCAACCACCACCACCACCTCCTCCTCCTCCTCCTCTTTACCCTCCTCTAGCCATGAAGGTGACTCCTCCATGATAGGAGTCTCAATCTCCACCTCCACTTAGACAATCTATCAATATTGTCCAAGGAGATGGCATTTGCATCTGGTTCTTTCTGTATCTGTTTCACCCACAAGAGGAGATTGTAATGGACATACACCAAGTCATTAAGACATGTGAACTCCAACCTATAAGAGGGTAATAAAAAAAAATTATGCATCTAGAGGGTAATAAATTATAATATCTTAGAGGATCATAGATTAATAAATTGCATTAAACATTTAAAAGGAATTGCTTTGTTGAAATTATAAGTTCTAACATTATGCATCTCTTTGCATGTATTTTTTCAAATACACTCCAATTCCGCTAACATCCCAAAGCGGTACAAGTTTGGCTAAGGATTCAGATGGAAAATTTTCGTAAATTTGGTGTCCTCACACCATAGTTTCACCACCAAGTGGCTACACCAAACAACAAAGAAAGATAACTAAATTACATTTCATTACATTCAACTTTGGAAAACAAAAATAGGAAATAAATATAAATAAATCATAATTCATCTTTCAAATAAAGGTGAAAACTTAAAAGGTTCTAATAACTTACCTAGCATGAAATCGGCCCTGTCATGAATATCATCACCAAAGCTAAATACTCTACTATCATCTCGATAAACCTCTATCTTGTGATTGATTGCATTGTGAGTCTCATAATCAGGTATCATTCTCTGAATACAAGTGAGGAGCCCCTCCAAAACCTCACCATCAAAATCAAAATTGCATTTGTAGGAAAATGCGGGGTTGAGGAAGAGTCCTACTACATGAATGGGTCAATGAAGCATCCCAATCCATCGACTATCAATCAAATCCCATAACAACATGTGCATGTTGTACTTTGGGGTACCCTTTCCCACATAATAATTTTGAATGGCCTATTTGGCCCTATCCATGGCCTCATATAAATAACCCATTACGGTCCTATCACCATCAACAAGTCTCAGAACCCTTACTAAAGGTTCACTCACCGAGCACACTTGTTCCACTCCTTCCCAGAAGGATTCAGTGTACACCAAATTGGCAATGGTTTTCCCATTCTCTCTCCTGTTGTAAGCACAATCACGCCACTCATCACAAACAAACATTTGCTTCAACTCAAACTGACATTGAAGCAAATACTGAAAGAGTAATAAATGTGGTGGCAAAACGCATGATTGTAGGATGCTTCAACTCCTTGTTTTTGGTGTGCCTCCTCATGAGACTAAGAACAAAAGCATGGTTGTAAATGAACTTGGGGATTCTCCTAGATTGATCAATCACCACCTTGATAAAGGTAATTTCCCTCGTATCCTCCAACATCAAGTCAATGCAATGAGTTGTGCATGGAGTCCAAAACAAATAGGGGTACCTATCCATAAGCATATTTCCAGCAGCCACATAATTAGCTACATTATATGTAATAACTTGCACAACATTGTGCACCCCAATATCCTAGATGAACCCATCCATCAACTCGCATAAAATTGTTGCATCTTTTACATGTGTCGATGCATCAACTGATTTTACAAACATGGTACCTCTAGGACAATGTACCAAGACATATGACATGGTTGTGGATCTATTCTACCCATATGACATGATTGTGCTTCTAGTTCTCTCCCATGACTGCTTGGACTTTGTCAACCTAGCACCGATGTCCTTCTTTTCTGCTTGAAGAATTGGGCCCCGCAACTCCTCAAAGGTGACACTTTTATACCCTAGGAAAATGACGGCAATGGAATCACACATCAGCTACCAAAATGGATTGATTTTAACAATGTTGAGAGGTATGTGAGTCCAGTAAAGACACCTTCCCATTACCCTGACCGCTTCTACCTTTTTTGATTTCTTTACCATTGACTTGATAGAAGGTTGTGATCCTGGTGTTGTTTGTCCAAAAAAATGGGATGAGATCCCCGCCCTCCCGATAGGTGAAGCTATGGATACCCTCCCACTACCCTCACCAATAGTGGTAGATAGAGATGCACCTACACTTCTTGCTTGGCCAAAAGCTGCAAGCTCATCTTTGTTTGTAGCGATCTCATCCTTCTTTCTATTTTTTTCATGGATGGCGTCATGGGCAGATCTCATGTTTTATGGGGTCACTGCAATACAAAGGCCAACATCATGGCTAGGTAGTTTGGCCAGATGGTATTTCATCCTGTTAACCCCTCTTGACATGTGATGCCCACATAATTTGCAACGCAAATTTTGCCTATTTTTTCCATCCTCAGGCTCACCATACTTCGAAAATGGGTCCAATACCTTTGGCATTTTTGCAATTGGAATGCTTCAACTCAAATGCAACCCTAGGGTACAAAAACACAAAAAAAATTACATTAAACTCCATTGGAAAAAAATAGCAACATTCTAGCTTAAAAAATCAGACCTCTAAATTTAGGTTTTAAGCCATCAAAGATAAGAAGAAGAGGGTGGCTAAGAATTAAAAAAAACAAGCATGTTATTTTCCATTCTAATTTTTTAAATCCCCCTTTTACACTGTGACTGTTTTTCATATTTTTGGGCATGGAAATCAATGGAAAAATAGAAAAAAAATAGCAAAGAAATAGTCAAAGAAATATGGAAGAAAAAATGCAAGAAATCTTTCAAACAATCCATGGAAAAGATAGAAAAGGAATACCTGTGAGAAATCTTGAACACTTGCTCCACAAAAATCCTTGATATAGATGGTAAATGGTGTTTGAAAGCCTTCAAAGTTGTTGGTGGTCTCCTCTTGCCCTTCTCACCCTCTTATAACAAATATGTTTGTCAAATGACCCAAAAAAATCGATTTCTCCTCTTTAAAGACGCAGGTTCAAGTTCTAGGCGCTCTTTTGCGTCGACCCATGACTTTTTCTAAAAAGTCGTGATTTTTCCTCAAAAACCGTGACTGGGATTTTTTAAGTTTTCTTTCAAAGTTTTTGACAATCCTTCGATGTCATTCTTCTTGCAATTTCCTTTAGAGTAGAAGTTGTCCTTCTCATAATTATCCCTTATATGTGCTTTATAGTTCATTGCTTTATGAATAAAATTGTTACAGAAATAATAGTTTCCTATAAAAAAGAGTTTGATACCTTGTAAAGAGAGTGCTTTCTAGCTGTGTATAGCCAGTCCTTTGATAAAAAGGCGTCTTCTCCTCACAATTCTGGCCTCTCTTGAAGTAGATTCTTTGATGATTTTAATACCCAATTATACACCTAGGATTGTCTATAAAAAACTTGAAACCCTAATTTTAAACCTATCTTAAAGCTGCCTCAATTTTCTAACCAAAGAGGAGCATTTAGTCTTGAAGTTATGCTATGTAGTTTTTATGCTTGTTGTATTCTTTTATGTTTTCAATTTGATAATTAATTAGTGAAGCATGTTGAGTTGGCACAAAGTTTGCATAGGGTTTGTTGTGTTGTTAGTCTTGCAGGTATTGTTTATGTACTCAAGCCTTAGCATTTGAAAAGTGGAAATCGGTCTTAAAAGCTAGAACTGCCTTAAGTGATGTGCTACTAAACAATTTTGTAGTTGCATTGCATAATGATTATGCAACTATGCTACCTAACATTTTGGGAGTTGCGCTACAACATCTAATATGAAACATGACCGAATTTTTAAATCAAATCAGTACTACATCCTCTTTTGTTCTTGTCAAACAACAACAATGATTATGTGTAATAATGAAATATGTGTAATAATGAAATCAAATGGAGGTTTCTTTCTATTATTTTCCTGCAACTGTGAGGTGGCATAGTTCCTACAATTAACATGATTAACCACTACAACTCAATAAGACCGATCTTATCACTCATTCTCTTGCACAAGTTTATTTATGCTATGTTGAATATTTAAACATGTTTTTAATATTTTGTTTCTCTATCATAATCATGTGAGATGTCATCGAAAATAAGTGGGCAGTTGGTTAAGCATGAACCTATGCGAGACAAATTGTTAGAATCCTATCCAAAGTTTGTGATGAAGTTCAAACAAGTAGGTTGGTTATGTTTTTGCTATAAATTACAGGGACATCACACCCTAGTTAATGAGGCCTTTGCAAATAATTTCAATGGTAAAAATGTAACAGTGGGATACCTCACTTTTTTTGTTTCAAAGAACTCCATAGCAATTCCTTGTGAGTTTCCACAAGAGGGGCATAGGTGGTTTAAGTTATAGGGTGTCAATGCTCCTAAATGTAACCATTTTTTATAGGAGAATAATCAAAACCCATATTGGCATAAGGGAATACCATGGACATGGTTGAAGATAGAATACAGTATCTCCTCAAGCTTGTGCAGAGATACATAACTGGAGAGGGAAGGTATGCCATGATTCACCTATATCATATGCACTTTCTCTTGCATTTGGATGGAATTTCATCAATGAATTTACCATTCTATTTTCTTAAAAGTTTGTTGAAGATGGTTCCTGGGGAATGAAAAACCCCAAATAGCTAGAATGGTGTCTATCACCAAGGCCTAATTAAATTATTGATACTACAAGTACTAGGGAAATTTAACCACGGGTGGGAGTGATTCATGTTATCTTCTAAATTTATAACCCTATATAATATACCATCCCCATATGAAGTTGTTAATACTTCCTCTGCCAAATAGAACCTATAGAGATATGTGATATTGGTGAAATTGGGAGTTCCTCCACAAAGTCGGGTGTTAAGGAGGGAAGTAGAGGTCGGGAAACTAGGAAACGCAACATTAAGATGGATCCTGAGAACCTTGTAAGTAAAAAGCTGCAATTTTCTTCGCAAAAGGAACTAGCAAACCCTGGCTCTAAGCCAAGCAAGGAAGATGAGAAAGAGGAGGAAAGCAGAGTAATGGCTCAGAGGATGAGAGGGGATTTGAAACAACCCATTCTAGAAATTCCCATTCCATAGGAGGTAAAATATTAATGTGATTTCACAGGTGACAAAGGCCAGACTAAAAATCAGAGAACAAAACAGCGTAACCCTAGGCCTTATCCACTCAAGGGGCCACATACTGGGACCATTAATAAGTTTAGATTGAATTTCAAATCCAAGTTTGATCCTACTTTAAAGGAAAACAAGTTCATTGACCTTGAAGCTTCCCCAAACAAAATTGCAGAGAAACGTAAAAGGAAAAAGGAAAAAAATGTGGTTCCATATTCAATAGAAGTAAGAAACAATTATGCAACAGGGAAAGGAGAGAAGTATTTTATCCTTAGGAAGATTCTGATGATGAATCAATCTCATCAATAGAGAAGGAAAGGAGAGTTGCATAGTTATTAGTTATCCTGGAACAAACCATTAACACCACTCCCTATTCACTGGAAGCAAAGCCATGTATTCATGTTGTTTTAGAAGAAGAGCAGACACCTCACGTAGATTTTGCCACTAATAAAAAACTTAAAGAGGAGAATTTAGTTTCAAAAACTACAGCACTAGAATAATTGGTTTCACCTTAACCTATAATTAATGAACATGAAACTAACCAGAAACTAAATAGGATAATTAAAAATTAAAGGTCTGGTTAGAGGGATTAAACGGGGAAATCAATCATTACATAATAAATTAGGACATAGATTCAGTGAAAAATGATCTAAGTTAATTATCATATTTACAAAATTATGTAGGTTCTCTTAGAAATTGAAGAAGATAAATGCCAAGATTCTTAGGAAGAAAAAGTATTGGAAACAATAATTCCTACAACAGAGGAAGAAAAATATAGAAAGTAATGAGAATTGGGCATTCTGACGAATTTGGGTAATCATATACTGCATGATACCATGCAAAATTTTCCTTCAAAAATCAGGTGAAGAGAAGATCGGGATATTCAGGTAGCAGTTTAAAGTGCTTGAGTTTTTGCAAGTACAAGAAGCAGCATTGTGGAACCATCTGTTAGTATCTAATTTTAGACTTACTGTTATTATTTACTGAATCTATACAAAGTTTTGATCAAATGTATTCCAGAAATTTTATTTTGACAAGTCAAACATTAGATAAGACTCCTAAATTCAAATCATAATGAGATGATGTGTCCCTTGAAAATAGGATCTCATAACTGTTTTGTTAATTCAAATCATCCTATTGATTTGAAAGAGTATTTTTAGTAAAAGGATATTCATCGAACCCAAAAGGTAGAATCTAGATGTGATTTTGGAAGAATCTATATATTATAAAACTCAGTTAGAGTTGGGGGTTTGATTTTTGGATGCCTTTGGAGGTCCTGTGATTTTGTAAGCTATTATTACAATTTTCTATGAATATCTTAGATTATCTGAATTGTCAACGTATTGTGCCATATTGCTTGTTCACTATTGGTTATCTATTTGATTACAGAGTGTTGAATGCGATGCATAACTATAAATTGCAGAAGTAATAGCATGTGCGTTGTAGATATTTATTGCCTATAATTTTACTCTACTTTCATTTAGTTTTCTAGATATAACATCGTTGTATGTTGGGATGATATGTGAATACATGGAACTTGTAGCTTGACATTTTCATGTGTTTACTTCCAGTTATATCTTTATGTTTTGATACACATCTAGCTCATGATTTGAAGCCTTTGAGTTCATAGTATTTTCCTGCTATATATATTATTCAAATATCACACATAGACCTTCGTTGACTTGACCTTTACTCAACCACTCAGAATTAAACAAATTATTTCAACCCTTTTTACCTAAGTGCCCTAGATTTTCCCTGTAATAGTCCAGTACTAACCTTAGGGATAATAGATGACATCTACGAAGCTTCTTTCTCTTGTATCAAAGTTTGATCTTGGCAACTTTGAGTCTTTGCAACCTATTCCCATATTTTCAGATGGTTTTCTTTGACTTATGATGATTTCATTTAGAGTCTTGTTGTTGTTGTTGAATTTTTGTGGAAGATCCAACTAGTCATTTGCCTTATGAAGTTCCCCTTTTAAGAGAGTGATTTCAATTTCCAATTTCTCACACCCTTCTTCCTTTTGTCTTAGTTGTCCAATCATGTCCATCTCTGATTTTCTTATTTCCTTGAATTATTCTTCATATCTTAACAATTGTTCCTTCAAAGACTTGTTCCTTTTCTTGATTTTTCTAATTCTTCCAAGCCACTAATCAATTCTCCTTTGAAGTCTACTTCAACAGAGTCTTCATCTCCTTGTTCTTCAATTTTTAAAACATCGTCAGTTGTCATAAAGAGTATTTCCTATTTGTCCATTTATGTGCTAAGATTCATCTTCTAGTGGTCAAATCGTTACTGAAGACACCCGCTTTGATACCAATTGTTGGAATTATTATTTATACTCAGAGGAGGGGGGGGTGAATCACTATATAGCACGGATATATTATTTTGCACTTAATTAAATTTGCACCTTTAAAAAAATTTCTGAAAAATAATAATGGACACAGTTGCACACAAAATCTGTAGAAATATATATATAGCAGACACCAATCTCCAATTGTGACCACCAACTCACTTAGGTTCCAACCTAATTTGCAAGTATCAACCTGTTGATTACAAGCACCGACCTGTAAGGACTTCTGCTGCACAAGCACCGACTGGTTGACTTCAGACACCGATGTTATACCCAAATCTTGTCACCAACATGTGATGAGATCCTTAACACCTATGTTTTCCCTAAATCCCAAATTTGGAGTGGAAACATGCTCTAGATGTCAATCCTACATGAAAACCCCTAACACTGTTTTTTTCCCTTTAGCCGATGAGCAGTACCTTGTTCAGCACTGCCTGAGTCCTGTTATAGAGAAGCGGTGCCACCACGTATGTGCTTTGTTCTTGAAGAGGTTCTTACCCTTCACCACTCTGTCATAAAGCTATATAAGCGGTACCCTTGGTAAAATTGGAAAAAAAAGAGGATTCTTGATGTTTCTAAAACATGAGCATCGTGTCCTCCCTTATCCCTATCAATCTGGGTTGGTTGGAGTCAAGATCCCTCTTGGTAGGATCTCATGGCCACCTCACCCACAATTATCTCAACTATCCCTATCCATTGAGCCCTATAAATACAAGCTCATGTCCCATAGTTGAGGGAGAGAACTGAATGGTAATGTTATGTTGTTGAATTGACTACCTATCCCAATCCATTGGAGATCACAAGAGAGCAAGTTGGAGCTATCGAGGATGAGGTGTTTTTCTTGTGGAGGAGTTTTTCAACACTAAGGCAATGGTTGTAAGCTTATTCATTGATTTCTTAATGCAAAGCTGATTTCCATCCCAAATATCTATTGTAATTATCTCGCATGTATATGTTACTGGATTCCTTAGTCGTTAGTATGAATGTGTAAATAATGTTCTGGTAGCTTTGATGTTCTTGTTTGTTTGACATGTTCTACAGGTACACAGGTTCATCATCAAAGCATTATTCCAAGTGTTTACAACATTCAGGAAATGTTTTCACCCTTTGTCGTTCACTTATTTGTTCTAGATCTGAACCATTCAAACCAGAGGAACGACTTCTGTCCACAAAAGTTGCAATATTCCGGACAACAAATCTGGCGACTTCGCTAGGGAACAAAGCAAATTTCAGTTGATCTAATCTTCCTCAGTCCTTGAACACTTGTCCGAAACCAGGGTCCAGTCTGTAACTCTTGCCAGTCAAATCTGCCATCTAACTTAGTGAAGTTTGGCTTAAAACTTTCAGATCTGAATTGCTTTGACTTTATATGCTCTGTTCTATTGTCAATTCATCAGTCTTTATCTTGATTTGAGCAATTTTTGACTTGAATTATCATTCTCTTTATGTTCTGGATATATTCAGGGAACCATGGATTTGTTGTAGGAAATAAGTGATGCCACCGCCTGAACCCTGTTAGCAATAGGTGGTGCCACCGCCTGAGTGCAGTGATCCAGAAGCGGTAATTATCCAGAACTGCTATGTCAAAGACCCCTCCAGTGTGGTGCCAGGTAGGCCTTCCAGAACTTGATTTTTGTTCATTTTTGCAAAAGTAGGGTTTTGTTTGCTTTCAAGCCATGTACTGTCAAGCTTGTTTGTTCGAATCTGGATGCTCATGGTTGAAAATTTTGTGGTGAAAATTTGTTTGATTGAAAGAATTCAAAATCTAGGTTAGGATTGTTGATTACTCGTGTGCTTTAATGCTTATTGGTTGTGATTCTGAAAGGAATTGTTGAAAGCTTAGGTTTCAGTTGGATCTCTTTTCCTTTCATTTATAAAGACTGAAAGAAAAACCACTTGATTATCATCTCAATTTCATTTTTTCCATAGAGGACTTCTTTTTGCTTTTAAAAAGAATTTTTTTTTTGGTTGAGATTAGGTCATTATTTTTACTGATCATAGGGCACTGGATCTCTGCTTTCGGGTTCCCTTTGTTCTTTTGTCTCTCTTGCATGATTATTGTCTCATCAAAAGAAAAATATTCTAGTTTTAAGTTAGATCTATCTATGTTTCAAAGAAAAATAAAAAAAATAGATTGCATATGCATGTAGAGTGCTTGTTGTTTTTCTTTTAGGAAAAGAGACTCTTACCCATCTAATTGCTTTCAAAAAGAAAAATGAGTTTGGAATGTGTTGCTTGTCTTTGGATTTGATTTGTTCAAAGTAGTTTTTTGGGAATTTTTGTTTTCAAAACGAAAAGAAAATACTCTCTCTCCCTCCCATAAGTAGGCATATCTCGAACGGTAAAGTGAAATATTTGCATCTACATATCTGCATGGTTTTACTTTTTCTGTCAAAATTCCATGCATTCACCTAACTGTCCACTTTAAAATTAATGGTAGTTATAGGATTAAAAATTTACATAGAAATTTGAGTGATAGGCTAGAGACGTGTTCGGGCGTCGTTAAGTGTAGGAGTTTTCGTTACTTGTCCTCACTACATCCCGGGTCTCACGGGGTTCTTCCACGTACCGCCAGTATATCGAACAACCTTTCACGTACCCTTGAGGTATATAGAAAGGTACTTCACATACTCGATTGTATATAGGAATTCCCCTTGTGAACGGTTGTGCATTAGACAACACTACTACCAATTTGAGCTCCCACATACCTTGCATATATCGGGAGACCCCACTAGGATACCTTATCTATCTGAAAAAATCCCTTTGGTCGTCTTGCTTGGAGCCATACACTGAAAATAGCATTCGAGGAGATTACTATGCACGTACCTAGAGTATATTGCGAGTGGCACCTTCTTGACAATCCTGGTGAGAGAACGGACTCTCTGAACTCCTCCTGTCATTTAAGTTTGCTTGTTTGGCCTGTAGCTTGAGTAGGGGAATTTTTGGTGTGTTTTTTCTAGTTTTGAAACCCTAGGTTAGATAGGAACTGTACAAACTGGCTGAATTGAGACAATCCAGAAGAGTACGGGGCTTGCCACCTGATTTTACTCCTGTTTTGGGAGAAGAACCTATGGAAGCTATCGACCAAGGAACTGCTACCAACTCCCAAGTGGGAGAAAATGTGGTTGCAGAAAGTAGAGATCCATATCCTTCGCGCGGGCCTCCCTTGTCTCAACAACCTTCTAGGGGTAATACTTATTTCCATTCTCCCATAGAAGGCCATGTTGATGATACTACCCGTCCAGATTATGGTCCCAATGCACTGTTTTGGGATACCTCTATGGGATAGGCCATTGCTTCATTTGGAACCCGTCCAACCTCTTCTAAATAAATTTCACCAAATGAAGAAGAATGTAGACAATATTGGGCAGCTATTCTCCATGCAAGAGACCTTGAGAAGAAAATAGATAACATATTAGGTACACCACCACCTCGCTCGGCAGTTTTTCCTCGTAATATAGCCCTTTGGCCTGCTGGATATCGCTCACTTGTTGATTCTATGAAACCCATTGAACCTATTCTAGATCACACTGTGACTCCACATAATCCAGGTCAAACCACCAACCCCACCACCTCCCATATTATGGCTGTTCCAAATCCTCCCGGGCCTTTCGCACCTGGGGAATAACATTCAATTCCTGTTTCATCAACACCTTCTAGTGTTGGGGGCCAACCCCTGGCATGACCTACGTTACCTGTCACTTGAGTTGTAGCTAGTAATGGATAGACCTCTAGTATAGAGAAATCAGTAGTCTATGTCCCTCCTACCCATACGAATGTGGTTAACCCCCCATCCAGTTCAGGTCAGCCCTTGGGGGCACAACCTGTAACCAATCTAGCCTCTTGGGGGTATGGTTACACAGCAAATCAAGTACCTGTAGGAAATATCAATTACCAACCCACCTTACAGGAATGCCTTATGCTGGAATTCCATATCCTGGTAATACTTTCACTCCATGGGGGCAACCTAACTGGTCCTGCATGCCAGCTATGGGAGGGATACCTATACATACTGCGGGGGGTACCGGAGGACCACCTTACAGAGGTCCTCCCTCTAGGGGGGCTAATGGTCCTGGAGGGCCTGGAGGCTTCTCTCTTTATGGTCCTAATGGTCTTGGTGGTCCTGGGGGGGCTGGTGGCTTTCCTCCTAATGGTCCCAGAGAGTCTGGTGGCCTTCCTCTTAGTAGTTTCGGAGGCTTTAGAGGTTTACCTCCCAAGGGTCCTAGAGGGTCTGGTGGTCCTAGCAAATCCTGGTGGTCCTAGCAGTCCTGGTGGTCTCGGAGGCCCTGGTGGTCCTCCTCCTGGAAGCTCCGGTGGTCCTAACGGTTCCAATCCTGGAAATCGACCCCCTGTGGGTGGATATTCTGGTGCTTCTTCATCACAACAGTCATTTCAACAACCTGTATATCAGTCTACTTATGGCCCTGCTGGTACTTATATGCCCTATCAATACTACCAGTACATACAACCTAATCACCAGTTACCTTTCCTAACAACTTTGGACTTGCCTGATTTGTCCAAGTTGATTAATGATCCCATTCGACAAAACCCCTCGTGGCCTGCCATTCTAGTAAAGTTACCATCGAACATTCCAAAATTCAATGGGAAGTAGGGAGATGACCCAAAAAACCATGTCATGACATTCCATTTGTGGTGTTCTTCAAACTCCCTAATGGATTATTCAGTTCGTTTAAGACTCTTCCAGCGAGCTTTGACCGGTACCGCCGCAAAATGGTACATTGAACTTCCACAACATTCGTTTGTGGATTTTGGTTCTTTGGCAACTGACTTTCTTACACACTTTCAGCTTCCTATCCGCTATGAAATGGGTATGGATCTCTTAACTTCTTTGTGTCAGAACACCTCCACACACATGTCAGACCATATCCATGAGTGGAGAAGGTGGAGAAGACTTATTAAGGCTCCTATACCAGATCAATTGTTAGCTGATTGGTTTACTAAATATTTGTTGCCTCCAATCACCCGAGATGTGGCTATGGGTGGTGTCGTTACCAAAGAGAAAGCCATTAGTCGAGTCCAATATATGGAATTGGTATATTCCCAATCTGAAACGTTGTATGACTTGATCCCTCAAGCTCCTCGCCCAAGCACCGATCCTGCCAAGCCACCAGCAGAAACCCCTGTTGATGGGGTTGTTGTTTCAATCCAATCCTTGCCAATAGAAAAACCTACCAAGCAACCCCAGAATTCCACCTCTACTCCTTTAACTCCCAAGGTTTCCACCGAGGTAAGTTCCATTCAAAGTACACAAACACACGGCAACAATAAAAAGAAAGGTAGAGCAAAACCCAAAAACCTGGAAACCCACAAGAGAATCCAAAACCAACCATCAACGAGAATGATAAAGGAAAAAGAAAAGAGAAATATCCATGTCTACTATGCAGAGGTGACCACTTCATGAAAGAGTGTCCTTATCGTGAAGAAATCAATCAATTTCTAAAAACTAATCCTGTGCCAGCAGTTCTCACGAATCCTTTTCCCTCTATGCAACAGCTGATAAACAACGTGTCTAATCAGGGAAATTCTAGTTCTTCATAAAAAGTTCGCATGATGTCCTCGGACACTATTAATTTGTAAACTCAAAGTCATAGTTATGAAAAACCCACAAACAAGAAAGAAGACAATTCTTCTTCAGGAAAAGTTCGCTCTACCGGTTCTCTCGAGTCCTTGTCTACTGGTCCCCTAACCATTGAGAAACCTAATCTAAACATGGTTTTGTGCCCACCCAAGAGTACTCTTAGGAAGGTTGTTTTTAACCCTAATGCCTGAGCTGCCCAGTTCTATAATGGAGTTGAAGATCTTGCTCAGGCACCATGTGCAATTTCTACCTTGGAAGTACTCCAAAGTTGTCCAATGCAATGCAAAAGCTCGTTAACTGTGTTAGGAGCTTTAGACCCGGACAACACTAATTTGATTCACTTTAATTTTGAGAACTATAAATCTAGACTACCTCAAAAACCCGCTTTCCAAATCATAACGAAAGTAGTCGAAAAGAAGGTCTTTAGAACTGTATTAAACAAAGGAGCTTCAACTTCGGTTTTGTCCTTGTCTTGTTGGAAAGCTATTGGCTCTCCCGAGCTTGTAACATCACCAACGACTCTGAAATCCTTTGATGCAGGAGGTTTCCAACCCCATCGTCTCATACCATCCCTTTTAGTCGAGCTTGGGGTTAAAATCGTTTCCATTCAAGTGGAAGTAGTAGATGCCCCGTTAGACTACAACCTCTTATTAGGAAGAAATTGGTTTTACGCCATGACTGTTGTCGCTTCGACGGTATTTAGGACGGTCCAATTTGTGCATCTTGGGAGGATTATAACCATTGATCAGCTCGATCTCTGTACATCAGATGTTACCACCCCTACGGCTAATAACATCCCTATGTTAGGCTAGTCCCCTCCTCCTTACCAGTCGATTGGGGTAGGAATGTTGAAGGATTCTTCCCTTATGAGTATTTTTTCGTCAAACCCTCCTAACATAGAAATGGCGACAGTAAATATGATTTATTTGTTAGATTACGATCCAAAGGGAAAACAAATTGTTGGGTCCACCTCGTTGAGTCCGCATGAAGCAATGTACAACTTTATCCAAACCATTTTCGACGACCATACTAATGACCTTCATCTAGTGGCTTCAGACCCTTACCACCTTCCCTACTGGTTAGAACCCTCTCTTCCTACTTTGGATTATCTCTCCCAGACTTTTCCTTCTGATGAGTCCATTATGGAGATCATGAGTACGAATGAACCTACATGGGAGGATCATCATCATAGATCCTCGTTCCTCCCCAACACCAATTTGGTAGACCATGATTTTGCGTCCCTTTTTACTACTGATATTGTCAAAACACCTCAAACTCTTATATTGTTGTAGAACATGGAGTCTGAAGGAAATATATGCAACATTACTCAAACAAATCCAATTGACATATCGGCCAAGCCCGGCACCCTTGAGCACGTTCATGTTGGGTAGAACTGCTCAGCACAAGAATCTGAAGCATATAGAGCACTTTTCAAAGAATTCCGAGATGTCTTTTCCTAGTCCTATGAAGAAATTCCTAGGATAGACCCATCCATTATGGTTCACAAAATAAAAACCTATCCCACTGTAAAACATGTCAAGCAAAAACTAAGACAAGTCCATCCACGAAAAGTCGCAGCTATCAAAGCTGCAATAGAAAAGCTTCTAAAAGTAGGGTTTATTTATCCCATACCCCTGACATAATGGGTATCAAACGTCATCCTTGTCAATAAAAAGCAGGGAACCATTAGAGTCTGCATCGATTTCAGAGATTTGAACAAATCTTGTCCCAAAGACAACTTTCCCACTCCGCATATCGACCAGATTATCGACAACTATGCCGGCAGTGTCATCTTCTCGTTTATGGATGGCTTTCCAGGTTATAACCAGATTGAGATTTTACCCACCGATCAACACAAGACAACATTTATTTTCCCATGGGAAACCTTTGCATACAGGAAGTTACCATTCAGCCTGAAAAACGCTGGAGCCACTTTCTAGCATGCTATGTCCTATGCCTTTCACAATATAAAACATATTGTAGAACCGTACCTTGACGACCTCCTAGCTCATTCACAGCGACGAGAGGACCACCCTGTTCATCTTAGAGACATTTTCCTAAGATGTCATCATTATAACATAGGGCTCAATCCTCATAAATGTGTTTTTTGCGTTGAGACGGGATGCCTATTAGGTTTTATGGTTTCTAAGGATGAAATCCAGAAAGATCTATTGAAAATTGCTGCTATTCTAGCCCTACCATCCCTAACCAACCTTCTAGAACTCCAAAGTTTGCAAGGGAAGGCAAAATTCCTCCGCCGTTTCGTTTACAATTTTGAAGAGAAAGCATACGGTTATATGCGTCTCCTTAAGAAGGACACTCTGTTCTTTTGGAATGACCAAGCCTAACGGGCCTTTGATAATATCAAACATGCTCTAACTCACTCACCCGTGATACACCCCCCAGATTATTCAAAGGATTTTCTCTTATACATTGCTACCTCCACTACCACCATCGCTATAGTTTTGGTGCAGGAGAATCCCGACGATTAGGAGAACGTGATATAATATGCTAGTAAGAATCTCATGGATTCCGAAACTCGATACTCACGCATGGAGAAATTAGTATTGGCCACGGTCATTGCTGTTCAGAAATTTCGTCCCTACAT
This sequence comes from Pseudotsuga menziesii, assembly GCA_001517045.1. Classification (NCBI taxonomy): domain Eukaryota; kingdom Viridiplantae; phylum Streptophyta; class Pinopsida; order Pinales; family Pinaceae; genus Pseudotsuga; species Pseudotsuga menziesii. The sequence goes on from LPNX011111887.1 coordinate 113,874, forward strand.
TTTGCTCCGCACAACCACCTTATTGACAAACCAAAACCCTATGTATTACATCCTGACTTGTCAGGCACTTGAGGGAAAGTATTCCCGATGGATAGTCATCCTACAAGAGTTTGATCTGGAATTTGACAAAGCTACGTCAAAGAAATCCTTGGTCTTTGTTGAGCTCATGTGTGATCTTCCCTATGCTTCGATGGAATCTGAGCCCAGTGATTCATTCCCGGATGAATTCCTGTTCCTCATAAGAACTATTGACCCGTTGTATGGAGATTTGCTCATTTTTCTCTAGACACAAAGATTTCAGCCCACTCTATCCCGTGACGATCGTCACCGTATCCGTCACCACACAAAATACTACCTCATATTGAATGACACTTTGTATAGACGTGGTATCGATTCCATTCTTCAGCGATGCCTTACCCACGAGGAAGCTGAACAAGTTTTGAATGACTACCACTCTGGAGCATGTGGTGGTCATCTATCTAGGATTGCTACAGCCCAGAAAATCCTTCGCGCTCGCTATTTTTGGCCTTCAATCTTTAAAGATTGTCACGAAGCTGTTAAGAAATTCCCACCCTGCCAACATTTCTATCCGAAAAAGTGCACCCACCCTCCTCCGTTACACCCAGTTATTGTTGTTGGCCCTTTCGCCAAATGGGGGATCGATTACATGCATTGTAAGCCTACCTCAGCTGGGGGGCATGGTTACATCATCGTAGCCGTTGATTATTTTATGAAATGGGATGAGGCTATGCCTACATATGCAAAGGACGGTAATATTGCCGCTCTCTTCCTGTTCAATCATGTGATAGCAAGATTCGGAGTCCCGCAGTCCATAGTTACGAATCACGGATCACATTTTCGCAGTCAAATGATGGAGGAATTAAGTGCCAAGCTAGGTTTTCATCATGAAAACTCAATTCCCTATTATCCGCAAGCTAATGGTCAAGTCGAGGCCATTAACAAAGTTTTGAAAACAATCATTGCGTCGGATGGTTGGAGACCATAAATCCAACTGGCACCATATTATTTTCTCTGCTCTTTGGGCTTACAAGACTTCGATAAAAACAACTACCAGTTTTATACCCTTCTAGCTTGTTTATGGACTAGAAGCTTTCTTGCCTATTTAATGTCTAATTCCATCCTTGAAACTTGTCGTCGAGCTTCTCCTAGACACTTCCTCAGAGGAAAAAATATTTCTTTACTTGAACAACCTTAATGAAACTAGAAGAGATGTTGTCTTAGCAATTGAGGCACACAAGAAACACGTCAAGGGGCCTATCCATGTGGTACGGTCCTTTCGTTATTTCCAAAGTTCTAGAGAAAGGGGCCTATGAGCTCGTGGAGTATGATGGAATCCCCTTAGGACAACCTCGCAATGGGTTGTACCTGAAGAGGTACTATGCCTAGATCTTTCTTGTATAGTACCTTGTATATATGTATATTACTTGACTTTTTAGTGTTCTTAAAAATTTTCAATATGGTTTTGAGTTTAGTGTCCGTATTGGTTTATACCATGTTTTGGTCATGCAGAGCAGAAGGATTTTTGTAGCTTCGCTGATGGTGCTTGCCACCACACCTTGAATCTTGCCTCAGCTGCTTGGGTTCTCTATTCCCCAGCTTACGATTTGGTCAGTTCAAGAGCGGTTTGTATTGGTCTCGCTAACGACAATATCGCCGAGTATCAAGCAGTCATAGGTCTTCTGACTGAAGCTGCCTTCCAAGATGTTTGTAACTTTGCAGTTTTGATGGACTCACAACTAGTGGTTTGTCATTTAAACCATGTCTATACCATCAGGAATCCTACGCTTATTCATCTCTTCCTAAGGGTACATTTATTGGAGAGGTCATTTGAAGCTATTACCTATAGGCATATCCCTAGGGAAGATAATGTAGTTGCTGATTCATTAGCGAATTACATCCTAGACTAGCATATTGCCCATTCATGACGTAGAAATCAAACATGGTTCACTGTAAATAAACTGTAACAGACACATAAAACTCATGTAAATACATTTTCCATTTGAGACGCATAAACACCAAAATTAGAAGTTTGTATATATATATATATATAATGTTTTATAGAGAGCTTGTCTGTTTGGGGTTTCTCTTGATTTCTTTCAGTATTTTGCATTGTTTCAGGTCCTTCTTGCCACTTAGGAACACTTTATAATTCTGATAGAACACCTCCCCTGCCTTCCTAAGGCAGTTTTTGACCTTTTTGGGAGTTTTTCCACCCATCCGCGACTTGCTTGACTGAACAGTCGCATATCTGGTTTTGTATCCGCGACTGCCTATACTAGCAACCCGCGTATGATACACAACTTGCCAGTTATACAACCCATGGATGCTTATATACGTGACTTGTTGTATTAGCAACCCACGTATGATACGTGACCTACCAGTAGTGCAACTCGTGGATGCCCCTAAAACAGTGTTTTTTCCTTTTTTGTGATTTTTCTTCTGTTTATGGGCTGTTGGGTAGGTCTTTTAGGGTCCTCTGCAGGTGCGTGACTCCATGGATTTAGTGTCATTCCTTTTTGGTTGTTCTTTATCTATGTGGTAAGCCTTTTATAGCATTAGGGTTTGTTCTTTGCTCTTTCCCCCTACCTCCTTTGCTTGGCATGATTTTTGGCTTATGTTTCTGGTCAAACTCTGTTAGTGATCTTTGTTTGATTTCAGAAGCTTGTTGGTGTTGGTTTCCTTCTTCTTTTGTTGGTTAACTTCACCATGCCAAAATAGTTGACTTGTCTTTTATGCAAGCCTTCCTTCCAAGTAGGTTTATACTGACTTTAGGGCATTCTAGAGTTTGTTTGGTGGTTGTATAGCAAAGTTCCTTTTTATTTGTTCTTGTCATCTACATGCTTTTAGTTTGTAGGTAGTTTTTCTTTTGCATTTATAAAAGAAAATTAAAAAGAACGTATACTTGTTTTTGTTGCTTTCCCCCCTTACCTCCTTTTTTGGCTTGACCTTGTTGGACAAGGTACTGAGCAGCCTTTGTTTGTAGGTTTAGATTGATACTTGGGACTTCTTGACCTTTGTTTATGTCAGTCTTTTTGCTCAGTCTCTTCTTTCCAAATTTGTTGGCTTGTTTACCTTTGTAAGCCTTCTTTTCAAGAGAGGTTGATATCTAACTTTAGGGAAACCTAGGGTTTGTTTGTGGGGTATAGAGTAGTTGTCTATTTGCTTTGCTTACAGTACTTGCTTGCATTAGTTGATAGGCTGATTTTTCTTTTGCATTTATAAAAGAAAAAGAAAAAAACACATGTTTGCTTTATATGCATGTAGATTAGGTTATTAGTCTAGTTTGCATGGCATATCATTGTTTTTGAAAAAATTATAAATATAAAAAGAATTTGTTCTTTTGTGGTTTTCAAGTTTCTATTTGAAAAATAAATAGAATAGTTTTTGCTTTTTGCATTTCATATCTCTTTGCTTAGTCATTTTGTTTCAACTTTGAGTCAAAACACCACATAAGTTTCATGTCATTTACCCCCTAATTAAAAACAGCCCTTAAAATAAACGATATAATTTAAAAATTACTAGTAAGTTTTATTTTATAGGGTCATACACCAACTAGCTTAGGATAGACTTGTGGGATAGGGAGTTTAAACTCCCCACAAGTGTTAAAATTCAGACGTAGTTGGCCAATCACTAGGTAAATCCTTTTCTACGTTGATTGTATCTGGGAAGCTCCTCTCAAATGGGAGTTAAGCACGAGGCCGCATGGAGACTTGGACTGAGGAGATAACCCTCTGATTCCTTGTCAAAGCGTAGACCAGGGTTTTTATGCATCTGGGGATTCTGTCTTAGACAGGGTTTCGGGCTCAGCTACCCTGCCCATGCGTACGAATCAGGCTGATGACTGTCCCCCCAGACTGTCAATAAAGAAACTCAATATCTTTCCTGTGAAGTTTTAACGAGTCCGAAAAATTCAACTCGCGGCCTCCTTACTGTTTTTAATGAGCTCGAAGGAGAGCAGAAAGAATGCTCTAAATGCGAGGAGACAAGTGTCATAGACAGGAGAAACTAGTTCCAAGCGCAAGGAACAAACCTATGCATAATGCAAGGAAAGTGAGCAAGATAAGGACACTCGGGGAACGTCTCTTCAAGGTAAAGGGTGTCAAGTTGCAAAGGCAAAATGATACAAGGCTTAGCGATGATGAGAACAAAGATGAGGGATTAGACAACGAGGTAAAAGTGTGGAAGCCAACATCAGGCTCATAAGCGCGAGCAGGGAACATGCAAATGCAATTACGACTTGAACAACAAGGCGAGGCCAGTAAACAGGTGTGAATCCAACTACAAATCCTGTCTCCAAGAAACAACAACATCAGGATCATATTCATAAGAAAAGATCCGATGCGGGTCACTTTGGCAGAAACACATGTGACTTTGCTATCTTCTATAAAAGATAAAGTCAAGGTAGAATTAACTGAAGAAGATTCTATAGGACCAAGGCTCGAGGGTTTATAATCAATAAGATCAACCTCGGAAAGAGAGAAAAAATCAACAAGGGAGATAGAGTCTGTAGGCACAAACTCAGAATCACAGGAGTTGAAAAATTCATAAGAAAAATCAAACTCATCAGGATCACTGACTTGCTATTCGAAGGAAGAGTCAAAAGACTCAATAAGACCAATATAAGAAGAAAGGTCAGGCTTACTAGGAAAATCAGGGTTAGACTTAGTCACAACTGAACCAACATCCAAAAGAAGGTCAGACTGTATCAAAGACTCTAGGAAGACTTCATCCAAAGGAAGGAAATCATCCGAGATAGAACACATATCTAAACTTTCAAATGGATCGACAGAGTGGAGAGAAGGCTCTATAGTCTGTATAGGATGACTCACCTGGTCAACTGCTAGGACCAAGCCCCGAGAAGGTAAGCATGAAAACAGAGGCTGCTTCTCAGTAGCAATTGAACGCAAAGGACAAGAGGCCACATAGTTCACCTATGGCGGATTAGTGTCTATAGACACACTGGGAACCAATAAAGGAAAGACCTGGTCTCTAGTTGGGTCAGGAGACGGATCAAGAAAATCCAACTGATCAATAGTGACAATTTCTTTGCCATGATTAAAGTACATCACGCGAAAGAATGTTGACACCACAGCTTGCATGGCATAGACATAATCATGTCCAAGGAGCATATTAAAGTCCAAGGGGTCTTCTATCACCATGAAGTCAACTAAGACGGTCTTCCCACCCAAAGTAACAGGTGTTTGAGCAAGAATTCCCAAGGCCAGTAACTGACTAGCAGTCGACACAAGGCTGGGAGATCCCATGCCTCGCCAAGCACGAGCAGACAAAATACTAACTGAGGCTTCTTCATCAACAATACAATGAGCAATCGTATAGGGTTCAACTTTGACCTTTATCTGGAAAGGCGCATCAAAAGGAAGGTGCGGTTCAACTAGGCTATCCCAATAAAAGGAAGCAATCCGAGGGCTTGGTGGGGGTTGATCCGAAACAAGTTCAGTGCCCCCTTGTTCAGTAAGTTCTGAACTGGCAGTGAAGAAAATGTGACTAGTAGACACTTCACTCTCCAAAGGAAGAGTGGTATTGATTGATACTGAACTCGATTCAACCGCTTCATGAAAGTCACTCTCCGACGGGAGAGTGGGATTGACCAAAGATAACATTGGTTCAATCACATCAGGATCATTCTCCGAAAGAAGAGCGGGATCGACCAAATCTGAGATTTGTTCGACCACTCGATCAACCAAAGGTTGAGTAGGTTGTTGAGAAACCATAGGTTGTTCTTGATATGGAAATCCTTGAGTCTTGGACCACACTCTTCACACCTCTGCGATAGCAGGGCACTGGTGAGTAAGATGATCTCCCTCGCATAGCTTACAAGGGAACTTAAGTTTGCACTTCAAACGACCAGTTTTCTCAATGGTGTCAACATGACTAGCAGTGGATAACTGTTTGCTCTCAACATGACCTACAGAGGATGAGATTTTGCCCCCAGCATGAACTACAGAGGATAGGTGACTGGGTCCAACCTCACTAAGAGAGGTTGGTTGTTGAAAAGCTTCAAGATGTTCAAAAACGAGATGACCATGAATCCAAACTCTTCGCACCTCCGCAATAGAAGGACATTTATAAGTAAGGTGGTCTCCCTCACAAAGCTTACAAGGAAACTTGGGCTTGTGTTTTGAATGGGTAGTCTTTTCAACAGTGTCAACATGACTTGCAGTGGCTGACGGATTGTCTTCAGCATGAACCACAGAGGCTGAGAGACTGCCCCCATCCTAACTTGTAGAGTCTGAGAGACTGGGTCCAACATGACTTGTAGAGGTTGGACATGCACCACCAACATGAACAACAAAGGATGAGTGGTTAGGATCAACATGCTTTGCAGCAATTGAGTGTGTGCCCCCAGCATGAACAACAGAGGCTAGGTGGATGGATCCAACATGAACAACAGAGGTTGCATGGGGAGGTTAAACTTGAACAACAGAGGTTGAACAGGTGCCCTCAGCATGAACTGCAGAGGCTGAGTGACTGGATCCAACATGACCTGGAAAGGTTGTAAGGATCCCACCAGCATGATCAACAGAGGTTGGATGGTGAAGATCAACTTGACTTACAGAAGTTGAGTGCTTAGATCCAACATGACCTGCAGAGGTTGGACGGGTGCCCCCAGCATGAACAATAGAGGCTGGGTGGTGAGGTTCAACTTGACTTGCAGAGGTTGAATGGGTTCCCCCTTGCTTATGTGCCTTCTTCCTATTCCTCCTTCTTTTACTCCTTTTAGACTGTCGGTTACTAGTATCAGTACTTTCACCACATGAGGTAAAAGGAGGAGGAGAATCAACTACAGGTGAAGGGGAAGTAGTGTTTTGATGCCCTTGATATAAGGAACTTACTTGAGAAGCATCAAGAGCATTCAGGACAGTTGGAATGGAAAACAACCACACCGGTAGCCCTAGGGTGAATCCAGGTAGATTTAGGGTGGCCATCAAGGGAACACCAACATTCCCCGCGAGAGGAATAGTACAAGGAGTTCCCAGCATGGGGATCTCTTGGTTGGTGTTCAAAGGGGTGTTAGCCATAGTTTCAAAACAGGAGACAAATTCCAAGGTTGATAGGTAACCAAAATTACAAAGCACACACCTAAAGGCACACTAAGTACATACAAACCACACAGCACTCACTAAAAATTCCTAAAGCCAAACAGACAAACAGGTATAAGATGTACTTTCCAGAAGAAAGCTGATAGACAGTTACTTGGCGTTCCTGTAGATGTTCTTAGGCACAAGCGGAGGAATCACCCACCGCCCTCCCACACTTTCTACCGGGGTTACCTTCCAAGTCCGTCCAAGGTCAAGCAAAAATAACCTTCCGGTGTACCTGTGTATGAACCCTAGATGTCAAAGAGACTAAAGGCTACCTTAACTATATTGACAGTCTGGGGGGACAGTCCTCATCCTGATTCGTATGCATGGGCAGGGTAGCTGAGCCCGAAACCCTGTCTAAGATAGAATCCCCAGATGCGTAAAAACCCTGGTCTACGCTTTGACAAGGAATCAGAGGGTTATCTCCTCAGTCCAAGTCTCCACACGGCCTCGTGCTCAACACCCGTTTGAGAGGAGCTTCCCAGATACAATCATGATAGAAAAGGATTTACCTAGTGATTGGCCAACTACGTCTGAATTTTAACACTTTTGGGGAGTTTAAACTCCCTATCCCACAAGTATAGCCTAAGCTAGTTGGTGTATGACCCTATAAAATAAAACTTACTAGTAATTTTTAAATTATATCGTTTATTTTAAGGGTTGTTTTTAATCAGAGGGTAAATGGCATGAAAATTATGTGGTGTTTTGACTCAAAGTTGAAACAAAATGACTAAGCAAAGAGATATGAAATGCAAAAAGCAAGAACTATTCTCTTTATTTTTCAAATAGAAACTTGAAAACCACAAAAGAACAAATTCTTTTTATATTTATAATTTTTTCAAAAACAATGATATGCCATGCAATCTAGAATAAGAACCTAATCTACATGCATATAAAGCAAACATGTGTTTTTGTCTTTTTCTTTTATAAATGCAAAAGAAAAATCAGCCTATCAACTAATGCAAGCAAGCACTGTAAGCAAAGCAAATAGACAACTACTCTATACCCCACAAACAAACCCTAGGTTTCCCTAAAGTTAGATATCAACCTCTCTTGAAAAGAAGGCTTACAAAGGTAAACAAGCCAACAACTTTGGAATGAAGAGACTGAGCAAAAAGACTAACATAAAAAAAGGTCAAGCAATCCCAAGTATCAATCTAAACCTACAAACAAAGGCTGCTCAGTACCTTGTCCAACAAGGTCAAGCCAAAGAAGGAGGTAGGGGGGGAAAGCAGCAAAAACAAGTATACGTTCTTTTTAATTTTCTTTTATAAATGCAAAAGAAAAACTACCTACAAACTAAAAGCATGCAGATGACAAGAACAAAGCAAAAGGAACTTTGCTATACAACCACCAAACAAACTCTAGAATGCCCTAAAGTCAGTATAAACCCTACTTGGAAGGAAGGCTTGCATAAAAGACAAGTCAACTATTTTGGCATAGTGAAGTTAACCAACAAAAGAAGAAGCAAACCAACACCAACAAGCTTATGAAATCAAACAAAGATCACTAACAGAGGCTGACCAGAAACATAAGCCAAAAATCATGCCAAGCAAAGGAGGCGGGGGGAAAGAGCAAAGAACAAACCCTAATGCTATAAAAGGCTTACCACATAGATAAATAAAAACCAAAAAGGAATGACACTAAATCCCTGGAGTCATGCACCTACAGAGGACCCTAAAAGACCTACCCAACAACCCATAAACAGAAGAAAAATCACAAAAAAGGAAAAAACATTGTTTTAGGGGCATCCGCGGGTTGCACTACTGGCAGGTCGCGTATCATACACGGGTTGCTAATACAGTAAGTCGCGTATATAAGCTTCCGCGGGTTGTATAACTGGCAAGTTGTGTATCATACGCAGGTTGCTAGTATAGGCAGTTGCGGATACAAAACCAGATACGCGACTGTTTAGTCAAGCAAGTCGCGGATGGGTGGAAAAACTCCCAAAAAGGTCAAAAACTGCCTCAGGAAGGCAGGGGAGGTGTTCTATCAGAATTATAAAGTGTTCCTAAGTGGCAAGAAGGACCTGAAACAATGCAAAAGACTGAAATAAAGCAAGAGAAACCCCAAACAGACAAGGCTCTCCCCAACGGAGGCTGGTCCAAGCTTTCTCTTCAATCCTCTTCTTGCTCCTCTCACTCCAAGAGACCTGCAAAACAAATTATACCTTCCTCAAACCATTATGACCACATATAAAACAATGATAATCAAATAAACATGAACTAATGATCTGAATAACATCATCATATGATCATAAACAGAGATTCAATCACACATTGAACAATGATTTGGGAAGAAGAAGGACATCACATCTTTATTAATCTTGAAAACAAGTACAAGTATACCTTCTCTTCAAGTTTGGCACCTCACAAAACCTTGATCCGGTTCTGCTGCTTCTCTTCTCCAAGGAACTCAACCTCCAACCTCTGCAACACAAGGAGAATGCTTCTAGGGCAAAGGTGTGGGCAAAGAGAGTCTCGATTCCTCCAGCATAACAATGCAGAAATTCAAGTCCCTTCTCATGGACCTCCCTACCTCTATTTATATGGTTAAGGAAGAGCTAGGGGCGAAGACAAAGTGGTTAGAACTGAAGAAGTCAGTTGCATAACTACCCAAACTAACCGAAATTCAAAAGGCGTGTTTTTTGATATTTTAAAAGGCATCCGCAGCTTGCATAATTGGACAGTCATGTATACTAAAAGTATACGCGGGTTACTAGTACAGAAAGTCGTGGATATGAGCAACTTTTTACATCCGCGGGTACGCAAGAGAGCAACTCGCGTATCATTCGCGGGTATGCCTTAAGGAAAGTCGCGAATGGAAAAAAACGCATTTTTAGGGTATTTCTGGGCATTTTCAGACTTTGGTGTCTTCTAGAAAGTTTTAGCTAACTGAAATACCTTTCTGACGGTGCAAATATGAGGTCAAACAGAGTTACAAAAATTAATATATGGGTCCTCCAAGATAGGTGTTTTTTCAATGACTTTCATGAAGTGTCGTCATGGAAGTGTCAACATGCGACAAAATCATAGGAAAGTGGTCACAAACAGAGATGTGTCATTTTGAGCTATAACACCTAGTACTCCCGTAGTGGGCCTCTGGTACCTTAGTGGGAGGTCATCGATCGAGGCATCTCGTATGTCTAGACTTAACCTCTCAAGGTTCTCCTCTAGCTCCCCCATCACATCATCGCCCTGTGGAACAAAACGAGCTTCGGCTTGCCTGTCTAGTGGGGAGGATCCCCCAGGTCGTGCTGCTCTAACATTTGCATGAAAACATTTAATTACTACACATAATAAATATAAAACATTAAAACATGAAAAACATAATTTCCATTTTAGGGTTTTTTTTTCTTACTAATGTCGCCCCACTGTGCACCACGTTGAAGCTGTAAATCAAGGTTGCCCCTGAAGTCAGTACCCGCTTATGCGTAGCCCTCAACCATGAGGAGATGGTCTCTGAGCCATCAGAAAAATGGGTCTCCAAACTTCACCCCACCCCTACCTGCTCCTGTGCGAGCCATGATCTGAACCCACCTCAGCATGCGAGGGTCTCTCGCCCTCAAGTCTGTGAATACTACCTGGGGTCTCAATTGGGGGACCCGCTCAAAAAATAAACACGCTAAAATGGATCTGAAATTGAGCTGCTTCAACTCTCCCTGCCAACACTTGGTCAGCTGATCTTTGAAAACCGGTAGTAGAGCCTTCGCCCAGTTGAAGACTATGGGTGCCATAGTCTCTATAGCGTAGAGCATATGCACTCTAGATGCCTGATGAACCCCTTGGCTCCCCACCACTCTTTGCATGGTAAATAACACTATGCCCAGAGGGCCATCCACCACTGCTTTAATGGGAATTTTATTCCTTGATTTTCTGGTCCCGGGAATACAATGGTGATTTATTAATTCCTGGGTGGTGATGCCCCCTCCACGGGAACCAGTCAAAGATATGGGGGCACCCCGTCTCAATAGGCCTGTCAAGAAGTAGATATCTTCTACTTCAATTGTCAATACATGATCACCCACCTCAAAATATTGTTGCTCTGGATTCCACATATGAAGAATATGCTCCAATAAATGCTCATGTGACACCATGCTAGGTGTGCGAAAAAAATTCAGAAGACCACAGTCCCTCAACGTGGCTATACATCCCGCGTTTCTTTCGGCAAATGCATCATCATTATCATGTTGCCTCTCTTTCCAAATAACCATTTTTGACCAATAGAAACCTGCCAAAAACAATCATAAGGCTAATTAGAAACACTATCAACCTTTTAAATCTTCAAAAAACACTTATTTTTCCTTGCATATGTTTTTTCCTTTACCCACGGTCGGTACCACCTGAATCTCGTTGAGGACAGGCGGTGGCACCGTCTGAGTGAAGTATTTAAGGCACGGTTCCTGCATGGTACTGCTTATCCCGCAAGGGATAAGAACATTTCCTGCATTCAAGGTTTTAGGGCTCGCTCAAACTGCCCAAAACACCCCCAAAAATAAAATAAAAAATGAAAGCATAAAATGAAAGAGTAAGGTTCCAGCTTTCACCTGGAAATGATGGCATGAAATTCGACAGTAGATGCTCCTGGAATCACCAACTAAAAATCTAGCCAAGAAACTTCTCCAAAGGCTCTCCACGATTGGTAAATGGTAAAATGTTTTGTTTTTTCCTATTTACATAACTTTTATAAGCATTCTAGGTTTTGGCATGTCATAGTTTTGTTTTAAAATCATTTATTACAAGAAAACTATCAGTCATGATCCTTTAATGTCGTTTATTGGAGAGTTTGACAATTGTTGCAGGATAAAGAGCGGTAGCAGTGAAATTTTTTGGGAGTTTGTTTTTTACTTTTTTGTACTACCATAAAACGGAAAAAGCCTTTGAGCATTTATTGCGACACTTTGGTCATGCCTTCAAAACTTAGCATCAAAGGTCTGAGTCCTTTTCTGATTCTTTTCAGACTCGTAAAATCCCTCATCGTGAAAAGAGACCTAATGGAGTTTTCTTTAAACTATTTTCGGGCTCCTTAAATATGAAAAAGATTATCGAGCAATCTTGTCTTCTTCACGCTCGTTAAAGCACTTGAAGAGTCGTTCATCTGACAATGGGTTATCACTTTTTTGGTTCAAATGAACTATTTACGAAAAAGGACCCAGTGGAGTCTTCTTCCGTGGTTGTTCAGACTCTCTAAACATGAACGATACTGAGTTAACTTTCATTCGACTTGTTAAATTAAACATTGAGAGACCCTCTTTTGGGAACGAACCCCTCATCTCTCAGGTTCCTAAAACATATGAGTTTGGACTTGTCTTCAGACGAGCTACAACGAGTGTTTGTTACCCTCTTTGAACTCGTAAAACCGAAAAGAGGCACTCATCAACCATGATGGGGAAATTAAGGGAAGGGAATCGTTTTGCAAATAAATGGCAGTTTGTCGTTACCTTTGAACATGGCACTTGTCTGCATATCATTTCAGTCAATTGGGTACTCAGCTGACCAACAAGTCAATCCACTTTCATGAGTCATGTCACTCCTTTGAATCTTTCAAAAGAATGCATTTTCCACCGTCACACTGTGTGCTTGTCTGGTCTAGTCACGCTGCCAAGTCTTTTGTCCTGTTGCCCGATGTTCAAAGGGAAGTTGAAAAAGTTTACCTCTGCAATCAAAACAGTCTCTGTGTCAGTACTTTTGAGTCAGTCTTATGGTTACCTCATTCACATCATTCCAAAGCTTTGTTCTGAGTTTCGTTTTGTCGATGTGGTATTCATCATGGCCCTCCTTTGACGAGACTATTCCTGTCGACATCAGCTCATCATCCAAGAAATAGTCTTAGAAACAAATTTAGTACCTTGAGATTTGTATGCCTCAATGACAAATTCTCTCGCTCTTGACATAGGTTCACATCATTGACCTTTGATCAATAGAATCGACTAGGTGTTCGAAATCAAGACATCTATTCACACTCAGTGGATTGTACTAGGGTACCTTGGGAATCATTGACATCAATGGTGATCTCCTTCGCACTTGTTAATGGTTCACATCATTGGCCGGTAATCAAGTGGTTTCTACCATGTTCGACTTCAAAACATTGTAATCACATGGACAGAACCATACTTTGTGGAAAATGAGACGAAGACCCTGAGTACTTGTTTAGCACTCATTACTTTCCCCAGGTTGCGATGGATTTTTGTATATCAACCATGGATCCACATTTGTATGGTCATGGCTATGCTCAAATTTGCATCTGTATGACATAGATCTATGTTGTATGTCTAGTAGCTATGTCCAAGTTTGAGTCCTCTATCACATGGATCTACGATGTATTCTAGTAGCCATGGTTGTTTATTCCTCTCATGGATCTGCCTTGTATTGGTCTGCAGCCATGAGTTGGTTACATTTGTCTATGAGTAAAAAATATTGATGTATTACAGATGCCTACTTGACGACACTCTCCGATCAAGATGACTCTTACCTCGAAGTGACAACTTGTTCTCTCAAATATCTCGCTTACCATATCCCTCTAAGTCTCATGCTTTGGGGGGAATTCTGTTATACCCAAATCTTGTCACCAACATGTGATGAGATCCTTAACATCTATGTTTGCCCTAAATCCCAAATTTGGAGTGGAAACATGCTCTAGATGTCAATCCTACATGAAAAACCCTAGCACCGCTTTTTCCCTTTAGCTGATGAGTGATACCTTGTTCAGCACCGCCTGAGTCCTATTATAGAGAAGTGGTGCCACCATGTATGTGCTTTGTTCTTAAAGTAGTTCTTACCCTTCACCGCTCTATCATAAATGTATATAAGCGGTACCCTCATGTCCTCCCTTATCCCTAGAACATGAGCCTCATGTCCTCCCTTATCCCTATCAATCTGAGTTGGTTGGAGTCGAGATCCCTCTTGATAGGATCTTATGGCCACCTCACCCAGAATTCTCTCAACTATCCCTATCCATTGAGCCCTATAAATACAAGCTCATGTCCCATAGTTGAGGGAGAGAACTAAATGGTAATGTTATGCTGTTGAATTGACTACCTAGCCCAATCCATTGGAGAGCACAAGAGAGCAAGTTGGAGCTATCGGGGATGAGGTGTTTTTCTTGTGGAGGAGTTTGTCAACACTAAGGCAATGGTTGTAAGCTTCTTCATTGATTTCTTAATGCAAAGCTGATTTCCGTCCCACATATCTGTTGTATTGATCTCGCATGTATATGTCACTAGATTCCTTAGTCACTAATATGAATGTGTAAATAATGTTCTGGTGGCTTTGATGTTCTTGTTTGTTTGACATGTTCTGCAGGTACACAGTTTCGTCATCAAAGCATTATTCCAGGTGTTTACAACATTCAGGGAAGGTTTTCACCCTTTTTCGTTCACTTATTTGTTCTAGATCTGAACCATTCAGATGAGAACGGATATCTATCCCAATTGCTCCAACTCATAGTATTTAGGAACCAACATGTCAAGAGAGAGATCTCCTTATATGTTCTTCAGCTGCAACTGAATGAAAGCATTAACTCTGGATTATATTTACCACCACCAACTAGAAAGAAGCTACGACTCCCTGATTTATTTTACGAGCTCCAACTGGAAGGAAGGTACAACTCCCTTATTTTTTTTACTGACTCCAGCAAAAAGGCAGCTATGACTCCCTAATTTGTTTTACCAGATCCAGTTGGAAGGAAACTACGAATCCCTGGTTTGTTTTACCAAAACCAACTAGAAGGAAGTTATGGCTCCCTTTCCTTGCCCATTCCTACCGCCCTGATAAGAATATTTGTGTATCAAAACTAGAAATCTACAATTACCTTATCTGTGAATTGGGAATTTTCCAATCTACGACAGTTGTAGCTTCTCTACTTTAAATCTTAGCCTTCAGTTATCTGCGTCACACAGTCTATGATTTGTGACAGCGTTTGCTTTGGAACTTTTGCGATTTTCAATCTTCAGATATATGTGATTCTACAACACTGTCACTTTTGTGACTATGAGATATGTGTCATGCATGTGTATATTCTTCACACATCCTGATACAGGGTATCCTTCTAACTTGTGTACTTCATGTTGTTCATCTTCATCGTTTTCACACAATCTGGATCTATAGTATAAACTTCTTCTTTGATGAGAGATCCATTGATACCCCAAGAATTAGAAGCTTTCCTAGTAAAAATATCATATCTTCTTTAGTCTTCAAACTACAATATTACTTCAATACTTCCATATTTTGCTTATTTATACTCTTTCAAATTCAAGAGATGTATCCACAAGTTGGGATTCCTTTTACTTGTTGATGCCCCAACCTACTTACTTCTTGGTCAATATAACCACCATATTTCATTCTGCATCAGTGTGTATCCATTGATAATTCAAACTTATGGAGTTTTCCGCACTAATGTCTATTGACTTGGTGATATTTTTGCACATATGTCCCATGCCTTAGTGGGATTTGCGCACTTCCTGACCTTCCACATTTATTTTCTATGTATTTATTCAAACTAAATTTGTACATAGAGAGTATTTCCATGATGGTTTCATATACTTTTATTATTTCTTTCTTCAAGTTATCCATCTCATATGTTTGACATTAGTCTCGTCTTCTTTCTTGGTTATACTTGGTGGTTTATCTTTTGACATCAAACCTACATCAAACTTGTTTATTTATCCTTTGACATCAATGACAACACAAAGATTCAACATAGAGGGGTTATGATTCCACTAAATGGGAAGAGAAAAGGGGACCTATGGGAGATTAAATCCTCTATAGCCAAGTATCAACCTTAGAACTCATCCATTTATTACCATGTGCCTTAAATGAGCCAATTACTTCCTTTTGATTGTTAAGTCCAATAATTGAATGCAAGTGTGAGGTTCATGAGGAAGATCTTCTCATGTAGTTATGGAAGCATGGGAATGAATATACATATAAGACTATTGTAAGATTCCTTTCTTCTATGGTCATAAGTTATGTTAGTTGTCTCTTCACCGTTCTCTCCTCTCATTGGGAGTCTACCAATTATTTGCATGCATTTTTTTACAACATATTTTACATTACAA
Organism: Pseudotsuga menziesii; assembly: GCA_001517045.1. Taxonomy (NCBI): domain Eukaryota; kingdom Viridiplantae; phylum Streptophyta; class Pinopsida; order Pinales; family Pinaceae; genus Pseudotsuga; species Pseudotsuga menziesii. The sequence goes on from LPNX011111887.1 coordinate 130,053, forward strand.
AGAAGCTTTCTCTTGTTTTTCATTCCATTGCCATTATTGTTACTAGACTAAAACAAATCAACAAAGTCAAATTGTGAAGGAAAATTTAATTAGAAAAGAGAGAGAGAGAGAGTGGTTGTAGGTGAGGATAGAGGTTGGAAAAATTAGCAACCTTCACCCATTTTGTTTTGTTCTTCTACATTCTTGAGAAGCCATGAATTAAGGTTATAAGAAGTTATCCAAAAACATACATTAAATTGGGCTCTGTATACACATAGTGGTAAGCACTGTAAGGGTTGTATGTGTTAGGGTTAACCTTGACTCAGAATTGAGTTAAAGGTGGTTTAGGTCTAGCACATGGTTTGGGCACATGGTTTGTTGTAGCCCATGGTATTTTCCCATGGTATTGCATGTGATTAAGCCTTTATAAGCCTTGAGGAGGCTCCATTGTAAAAAGGCTTGGAGGTGAGCGGTGGCTAGCTCACTTGGCCCGGATGGCTGGTTTTGGCCATGTAATGAAGATATTCATTGGTGCTGGTTTTCCCCGCATGGGGTTTCCAGGGTATATTGTGTGTCTATCTTGAATGTTGCTTGCAATGTTTATTTTCTCGCATATTGGTATTTAATGATGCTCGTTTTAACCTAACAATTGGTATCAGAGCCAAAAGGTCTATTTGGTTTGTAAACTCACAGGAAAGAAGGGTTCCTGGTTCGAGTGGGAGCAATGGCGGAAGAAGGAAATTTTAGGGTCGATAAATTTAACGGCCAAAACTATCAGTTATGGAAGATGCAAATGGAGGACTATCTGTACCAGAAAGATCTGTACCTACCATTGGGCGGAAAAGCAAAACAGCCAGCGGCTATGAAGGATGAAGAATGGGAGGTTCTTGACAGAAAGGCACTAGGAACAATACAGATGTGCCTGGCTTCGTTGGTGGCCTTCAATATTTCAAAAGAAATAACAATAGAGGGTGTGATGAGCGCATTGAGTAAGCTCTACGAAAAACCATCGGCTTCTAACAAGGTATTTTTAATGAAGCGTTTATTTAATATGAAGATGTCAGAAAGTGGATCTGTTGCTGACCATTTAAATGATTTTAATACACTTACCAGTCAGTTAAGTTCTCTAAAAGTGAACTTTGATGATGAGGTTAGGGCTCTTCTAATCTTGTGCTCATTGCGAGAAAGATGGAATAGCTTGGTCATGGCTGTAAGTAACTCTATCCCTAATTCAAACACTCTTAAGTTTGATGATGTTGTTAGTGTTATTTTTAGCGAGGAAATGTGAAGGAAAAGCACAGGTGAGACATCAGGTAATGTGTTGACCATGGAGAGCAGAGGGAGACAAAACGAGAGAGGAAGGAGCCCAGGAAATCGCGGAAAGTCTAAAAAGGGAAGATCCAAGTCCAGATTCAGAAAAATAGAATGTTGGAACTGCGGTAAGAAAGGACATCTAAAGAAAGACTGCAGAGCACCAAAGAAGAAAGGTGAGAGGCAGCAAGAGACTACCCAAGAAGCTAATGTAGCAGGTGATGTGTTACAAGATGCTTTGATTCTTGCATTAGATAATACTAGTGATTACTGGGTAGTAGATTTAGGGGCTTCATGTCATGCTACACCCCATAGGAAATTCTTTTATGATTATGTTCAAGGTGATTTTGGGCATGTGTTATTGGGGGATGATGAACCATGTAAAATTGTTGGAAAGGGTAAGGTACGGATCAAACTAAATAATGGAAATGATTGGTTTCTAAAGGATGTATGGCACATTCTTGCTATGAAAATAAATCTGAAATTAACAGGGTAGTTGGGAGATGGCGGCTGTTTGCCTACGTTTGGAGAAACGTGGTGGAAGGTTACTAAAGGATCAATGGTAATTGCAAAAGGAGATAGGATAGGTACATTATATTTATGTCCTCATAACACTGGTTATTCTATTTATGTAGCTTCCACAGAAACAGGTGTAGCGTTGTGGCATCGTAGGCTTGGCCACATGAGTGAGAAGGGGATGCAGATTCTCCACTCAAGGAAACTGCTTCCAGATCTGAAGCAGGTAAGTTTGGAATTTTGTGAGAACTGTGTTTATGGAAAACAGAAGAGAGTTATATTTCTCAGGGTTGGGAAACAAAAGAAGAGTGAAAAGTTAGAGCTTGTCCATACAGATGTATGGGGACCAGCTCAGGTGCAATCTCTTGGTGGCTCTTGTTATTATGTTACTTTTATTGATGATGCAACTAGAAAAACTTGGGTTTATTGCATTAGACAGAAATCTGATGTGTTTGATACTTTTATAAAGTGGAAATATTTGGCTGAGAATGAGACAGGAAAAAGGTTGAAATGTCTCAAATCTGATAATGGAGGCGAGTATTGCAGCAAGGAGTTTGACAGTTACTGTTCACACAATGGGATTCGCAGAGAGAAGACAGTCCCTAGAACACCCCAAGAAAATCGCGTGTCAGAAAGGATGAACAGAACGATCATGGAGCGTGCAAGGTGTATGAGATTGCATGCAGTGTTGCCCTTACAGTTTTGGGCTGATGCTGTAAACACTGATGTTTATTTAATAAACAGAGGGCCTTCAAGCACTTTGGATGGTGGAATTCTAGAGGAGGCATGGACGGGTAAACAGGTAAAATACTCATTTCTGAGAACTTTTGGTTGTGAAGCATTTTTCCATATTGATAAAGATGATAGAACAAAGCTTGAGGCTAAATCCAAGAAATGTACCTTTATTGGATACGGGGTTGATGATTTTGGTTATCGTTTATGGGATCTTAAAAATCGCAAAATCATTAGGAGTAGAGATGTAGTATTCAATGAAAAGGTCATGTACAAAGATCAGTTGCAGGGAAAGAAAGAAGAAAAGGAAAACACAGAGTACACAGTGCTTGATGAAATCAAAGAAAATGAAGTTCCAAAAGCACCAGAAAATCAAGAGCAGCAACAGGTACTTGAAACTCCTGCAACTATAAGAAGGTCTACCAGGTTAAGTAGACCCCCTGAACGATTCTCTCCTTCACTGTATTATTTATTAATGACTGATTCTGGTGAGCCAGAATGTTTTGAAGAAGCAATGCAGGTAGAAACTAGAAAGAAGTGGGAGCATGGAAAAAGATGAGCAAGGAAGCGAGCATGGAAAGCGAGAGGATGAAGCAGGATGGTAATGGTGTAGTCACCATGAAGGCACATGAAAAAAAAATGTAATGGATCGGTTTACATGTAAATGGGCATATGGCTGTAAGACCTGGTAAGGCATGCATACCCCTGGTAACTCACCGGTAAAGTCGGGAGATAGACCTAGGTGATTGGGGGTGTATGTGAGATTCCTCAGTAAAACTTTGAGGGGGGTTGGTGATTACTCCAAGTCGAGTTTAAAGGGGGGATTGTTAGGGTTAACCTTGACTCGGGATTGAGTTAAAGGTGGTTTAGGTCTAGCACATGGTTTGGGCACATGGTTTGTTGTAGCCCATGGTATTTTCCCATGGTATTGCATGTGATTAAGCATTTATAAGCCTTGAGGAGGCTCCATTGTAAAAAGGCCTGGAGGTGAGCGATGGCTAGCTCACTTGGCCCGGATGGCCGGTTTTGGCCATGTAATGAAGATCTTCATTGGTGCTGGTTTTCCCCGCATGGGGTTTCCAGGGTATATTGTGTGTCTATCTTGAATGTTGCTTGCAATGTTTATTTTCTCGCATATTGGTATTTAATGATGCTCGTTTTAACCTAACAGTATGTCCTTAGGGAACCACAGAGAAGTGAAGGGAAATTCCTTCATTGTGTTGTGTGGGGAAGTAGAAAAGAGTCTCATTGCTAGGATGGTGTAGTGAGATCCTTGTAAATGCTCATAAAGGGGTAGTTTGGCTAAGCATGAGAGTGAATGAATTGTGGGTTGAGAGTGAGAATCCTATAGGTGTCCCCTTCACTCTGATGGCCTCGTAGCCTAGCTTGTGGGTGCTATATGCAACTGATTATACCCGCAGTTGGGTTGAACACTGCTCTTACACACACTAGATGAAATTTGGGGTCTAAAATGGGCCTTATAAGAAAACGCACCAACAATAAGTTCTTGTGAGTTGGAATTCAAGAACCAATAGAATTCCAATCAAATAAGTCAACCATAATAGTTGAATTGACATATTTGTCATAAAAAAAAACTATTTTTTTTGTTCGTATTTTCAACATATCTCCTTGTGTTTTTACTCAAATTCCAATCTAGAGAGCTTGTTGGATGCGGAATTTGATTCTGTATCCAATGAGTACCCACACTGCATACTTTTAATAGACCCTTCTACCCCAAAAACAAGAAATACTTGAAAAAACGTGATGATGACAGAAAAACAAGAAATACCTGAAAAAAAACATGATGATGATGTCATCACCATGTTTTTTCAGGTATTTCTTGTTTTTGGGGTAGCAGGGTCCATCAAAAGTATGCAGTGTGGGTACTCGTTGGATGCGGAATCAAATTCCACATCCAACGAGCTCTCCCGATCAAAATTTAAGTAAAAACACAGAGAGATATTTCGAAAATACGAACACAAAAAGTAGTTTTTTTCTTTTTTACTCCAAAATTAATAAATATTATTTTATTATTTTAACTATTATTTTATTGTTTTAAATATTATTTTATTATTTTCCTTAGGAGGCCCATTTTAGACCTCAAAATTCTTCTAATGGCTATTTGCTTGGATCTTAATTGTTAAAATATAAGTATTATGATGTATATGAATGCATATTGATTTTAATTTATACATGTGATTAATATGACTATTTATGCGTGATCTATGTGTAGATAAAGTTATAATTCATTTGGTTTTTTCATTTCTAAAATTGCACATACATTTCTTATTTATGAATTTTTATTATGGCCCATGAGGCAAAATTTAGAAACATGTAATTTGTAAATACCCCCCTTTATTGATCAAATTGATGGATGGGGATGTGACAAAGTGGTATCAGAGTTTTTGGTTGCATCACCAAGGTCATATGGGTTGGAATTCACAATTACAGGTATAAATTAGAGTTTGAACAAGAGTGTTGACAAATGCTTCAATGAAAATCATGGTTTTAGTTAGAAGATGGTGTTTTGATGGAGCGCAGGTTCCTAGCACTAAGACTGCATGGCTCAAAGAAGTTAAACAAATATCATGGTCACACAGTCAGGTCATTGACGAGAATTGTCACTCCGTCAAAGGAAGAGAAAAAATTTGTTGAAGGAAACTTATAATTTTTTTTTCAAATATTGGGAAATTTGAGATGGGCCACCTATGCCATGTGGAAAAAATGTGTGACATGAAGGATCCATGTGGATAAGGGGTATTATCGGGACAAGCCACACTAGATGACTTCGCTAGTGAAAGGACGGATAAAGTTAATTAGAATCATCTCATGAGAGATAATCATTTACGCACCTAATGCATTAATCTAATGAGAATCATCTAATGCAATGATCGTGAGTCGATGGAAGCATCCCGATGGATAACAATCCAATATTGGACATCAGTCCTTGGACTAGGCTGCTCAAATTTTCAAAAGAGAAATATGAAATGGATGCTCGATGCGATTAAATATCAACTCATCGCAGATCCAAAATTGTAGGATAAAAGTAATTTTTCGATTGGAATATTTCAATGCAATCGAATACCAATCATCGGATTGGGAAGATAAAATCTTCATAAATGTAAGTTAAGAGTAAAAGTTTGAAAGGGAGTTCTCTACATTATGGATTTTTCCTGATATTATGGGGCTAATATATTTGGACATTTACCATCAAATATCGGCCATTGGGTATACCATATAGTAGCGATATGGACCCAATGAAAAGAAGATGATGTGGTTGAAGAAAGTCGACTTGACAAGGGGATTTGATGTGATTGGATATTGACCATTGGATAAGGTCAATCAAAGTTTCAAAAGAGAAATCCAAAGAGGATTTTACATTCCTATCGGTCAAACAAATTCCATTAGAACGTAGCATTAACCAATGTAGAGAAATTATGATGGGACAAAATTGATGCAATGTAAAATCATCCATACGTGGTTAGTCCAATGGAATGGAAATATTTCGAAAGATATTTATAAAAATATGGACCATGAATTTTTTTTGGATAGAATTGAAGCAGTTTAACCTAGAATCCAATGAGACATGTGACATTCTCACACCAACGAAGAAGGATAAAATTGCCAATGAGAGGTGTGTGCCTATTCTGCTCTAGCTTTACAAAAAAAATTATATAGCAAGTTTTAAAGACTAATATCCTACAACCTGGAGAGGCCATGTTGTGGATGAAATTGTTATGGTGTAGACATGGTTTAGGAACATAGATAAATCTTGTCTTGTGGCCAAATTTCAAAAGCTGTGAAGCCTAAGTACAAAAGAAGTTTAAAATCTAGTACTCTCAGGCACTTTTTGTGAATTTCAGAAAACCTGGAGGAGGTAAAAGTGACCCTATATGTTAAGACCATAAAAAATTATGAATTTGACATTTTACCTCCTCATCAAAATGAACAACTTTGGTTAGAGTAAGTTTTACTATAAATTCTTAGTTTGAGAGATAGTTGGTTTTGGAAAATAAACTAAGTCTGGAAAAGATGTAAAAGTCAAAAGTAGTCAATTCCATAAGTTTATAGAAATTGACCAAAGCATCAAATCAAATATATTAAAGTTGTTTAGTAATCCTTGTAAGTCTCCTCTCTTCCATGGTAAGAAATTATGTCGGTTGTCTCTTCACCATTCTTTTGTCTCCTTGGGAGTCTACCAATTATTCTCATGCATATTTTTACAATTGATTTTACACTAAAGAGAATTTTTTCCTATTGTTCATTTCATTTCCATTATCATTACCAGACTGAAAAATAACCAAAATTTTGAATTATGAAGGAGAATCCCAAAAACTAGAGAAAGGATAATGGTTGTGGGTGAGCATAAAGGTTGGAAAATATAGGGACCTTTACCCATTATCTCTTGCTACTTCTACATGCTTGAGAAACTATGAATTAAGGTTACAATTTGTTCTCCAACATCATACAGTAAATTGGAATCTTTTTGCACACACAGGTAAGCATTACAATAGATGGATTAATTCAGGGAACTATGGAGTAGTTAAAGGAAATGCCTTCTTTGTGTTGTATGGGGCAATAGAAAAGACTGTCATTGATGGGATGGCTAAATGAGAGTCATGTAAATGCTCAGAGGTGGAAAATTTGGCTAAGCATGAGAGTGAATGGGTTGTGGGATGAGAGTGGGAATCCTATAGGTGTCTCCTTCACCCTGGTGGCCTCGTAGCCTAACTTGGGAGTGATATATGTATCTAATACCTATGGTTGGGTGGAAATTTTCTCTTACGTGGCTAGTTGCTTGGATCATCTTTATTAAAAGATAACCATTATGATGTATATGAATGTTGAAAAATTTTATTTTTTGATGTGATAAATATGCTTGTTTATGCATGATGTATGTGTGAGTAGAGTTTTAATTTTGGTGTGTTTTGCATTTTGAAATTGCACATACATATCTTGCTTATAAATTCATTATGGGGTGAAATTTAGAAACCTATAATTCGTAAATTCGTAAATATCCATGTTTATTGGTTAGATTGATGGATGGGGATGTGACAGATTAGTATCAGAGTATTTGGTTGCAACACCAAAGCTATATGGGTTAAAATCCATAGTTACAAGCAGAAAGCATAGCTTACATAGGAAGTGTTGACATACACTTCTATGAAAATCATGATTTTAGATAGTAGATGGTTTTTTGATGGAACCTAGGTTCCCAACATTGAGACTGCATGGATCAAAGAAGTTGAACCAATGCCATGGTCACATAGTCAGGTTTGTTGACGGGAATTATAGTTTTTCAAAGGATGAAAAAATTATCGTTTAAGGAAACATAGGAAAAAATTGAAAAAAATTGGGAAATTTGAGATGGGCCCTACATGTTCCATGTGGATGCAATGGGTGGCATGAAGGAGCCACGTTGACAGGGGTATGACAGAGAATAGCCACATCCAATGAATGCGCAGGTGGCAGTTTTAGATAAAGGTCATCAAAATTGGTTGAACGAAGATAATCATTTAAACACTAAATACATAAGTATGGTGATATTTGTTTGATGTGATTATTCCAAGCCGATGGAAGCGTCGCGATGGACAGGAGTCTGATATCGAACATTGGACATCGGTACTCATATTAGTTCGATTGGATTTTTAAAAGAGTAATTAGACATAGATTTTTCAATGCGATCACATATTAACCATCAAACATTGGCTCATCAGAGATCCAAAAGTGTAAGATAAAAAGAAATTTTGATCGAAATATTTTGATACAAACGAATATTGTATATCAGACTGAATTGGAGTTTCAGAAATGCAAGTTAAGAGTAAAATTCCAACGAGGAGTTTTCGACATGATGGATCCCTCCCGATAGAAATAAGTTGATACCTTTTAAACATCGGCCATTGGGTATACCAAAGAGTAGCAATATGGATCAACTTAGATAAACATTTAAAAAAAAGACTCAATGTGATGAAAGAAAGATGACATGATGGGGATTTTTTTATGCAATCAGATATCAACCATTGGAACTGGGTAGGTTAGAGTTTCAAAATAGCAATCTCACATGGAGTTTTTTATGCAATCGAATAGATGTTATTGGTCAAACAAAGGCCATCAGAATGCACAACATTAATCAATATAGTGAAATTTCGATGGGAGAAATCTAATGTGATGTAAAATCAGCGTGATAGGGCAAGTTCGATGCGATGGCAGTATTCTGAAAAATCTTAAAAAACATGAACCCAAAAAGTGTTTTTCCCATAACAAGAGTATTTTAACTCTAAATCCGATGAGAATTGCAACATTCAGACCCCATTGAGGAAGGATATAGAGTTGTGAGTGAGAAGCATGGACCTACTCTACTCTATTTTTACGTAAATTTTAAAGACCAACACCCAATGACCTGAAAAAGTTGTGGCCAAAATTATGGTGGTGCAGTTATGGTCCAGGCACACAAATAAATATGGTGGTTTATGGCCAAATTCTAAAAGGTGTGAAGCCTAGGTGCGAAAGAAGGCCAAAATCCACTATTATGGGGACGCAAATAAATCTAGTGGTTTATGGCTAAATTCTAAAAGGTGTGAAGCCTAGGTGTGAAAGAAAGCCAAAATCCACTATTATGGGGCATCTTTCAGGGATTTTTAAAAATTTGGAGAAGGTAAAAGTGACCCTAGATGTTGAGACCAAAACAAATTTGGAACTCAACATTTTACCTCCTCATAAAAAAATAAATTTGGTTGGAGGAAGTTTTAATATAAATGCTCGGTTTTGAAGATAGCAATTTTTTGAAAATAAACTAAGTCTGGAAAAATATGCAAAAGTCAAAAGTAGTCAATTCTAAAAATTTATAGAAATTGATTGTAGCATCCAATAGGAGATCTAAATGTTGTTCAATAATCCTTGTAAGAGTCCTCTCTTTTATGGCCAAGTTATGTAAGTTGTCTCTTCACCATTTTCTGATATCCTTCGAAGTATACTAGTGAATCCCATGCAAATTTTTACATGCAGAATTTTTATAGTAGATTTTTACAGTATAGGGAACTTTTTATCTTGTTGTTCATTCCATTTCCATTATCAATACTATATTGAAAAATAACAAAAAAATCAAATTGTGAAGGAGAAATGCAAAAAATAGAGGAAAGAGAATGATTGTAGGTCAGCATAGAGGCTAGAAAATATAGGAATATTTCCCCATTATGTTTTTCTACTTTTGCATGCATGGGAACTCATGAATTAAGGTTATAAGAGGTTCTCCAACAACATACAACAAATTGGGCCCTTTCTGCACATATTGGTAAGCATTGTAAGGGTTGGATTTCCTGAGGGAACTGTGGAGCAATAAAGGGAAATGTCTTCCTTATGTTGTGTGGGGCAATAGAAAAGAGTGACACTGTTGGGATGGCTGAGTGAGATCGATGTAAATGCTCAGAGGTGGGAAGTTTCGCTAAGCATAAGAATGAATGAATTGTGGCTTGAGAGTAAGAAGTTTATAGGTGTATCATTCACCCTAGTCACCTCATAGCCCAACATGGTGTTTGTATCTACAATTGATACATGCAATTGGGTGGAACATTGCTCTTACACATCCAGTTACTTGGATCTTCTTTGTTAAAATATAAGCATTCTGATGTATATGAATGTGGAATGGTTCTATTTTCTGCTTGTGATGAATATGCTTCTTTATGCATGATGTATGTATATATAGAGTTTTAATTCTATCATGTTTTTTATTTCTTAACTTGCACATACGTTTCTTATTTATGGATTCATTTTATCGCCCATGAGGCAAAATTTATAAACATGTAATTCATATATATTCCCCTTGGTAATTCAAATTGATGGATGGGGACTATTATCGCCTAAATCTTGCACACATGCAAAATTTTGGCTAATATTGAAAAATGACATCATCAACATACAATATGCAGCTCACTAGTATCATTCTCATCAAATTCACAATGAGAATTGAACCTTATAATGATTAAAGTCAATTATTATAAACAATCGTGCAGCTTTTGTTTGGAAAATCGTGTACATGACTAATTTGTTTGAAACCCACACATATCCATGTAGCTACTTCTTCGATACATGTATGGTTGTACCGAATGTGGGACCATTATCCTTAATCAATGCATTCAAATCTCGTGTAGCATTTTTCGGCTCCAAAACCTTGAATTGGCCTCTTCACATGCTTGGGAACGTTCAATAGCCCCCTTCTTGTACTTGGAGGGCCACTTCAAGAGATGGAGCATTCACATTGGGAACTAGATGTTTCGAGACCTCCATTTGGCCTATAAAAGGAATAGATGAGCATGCATTCAATAAAAAATCTAGAGCAAGGTTGTGTTGCATGAATTGGTTAGGGAGATCATCTTCCATCCCCTTTCTTATCATCAAAGAGAATCGGTTAGGCATTCAAAGCTCCACTTTCATCTTCCTCAAGAAGCTTTTGTTTCTCCTCATCATTCCAAGTTGGTTATTAAGTAATTAAGAGCTCAAAAGGACCCTTCCTTAAGGGATATTGTTGGATACCATTGAAGTTTCCTTCTCTTGGGTGACACCATTTGTAACAAGCTTTTCCATTGGGAAAATACTATATGGTTGAAGCAAATTCTCTATGTTTGTATTTTTTATGTTATGAGAACTTATCAATCTTTTGTTTATTGTTGTTCATTGAGTTTTATTTTAACCTAACTATGTATGGTCTACTAACCCACACTTACAGTTGTTTCCTTGGTTGAAACTTGCAAGTATAACAAGGAGGATTACTCACTCTTGTGGCATTTTCCCTCAATAGTATTTGGCAACTCCATTATTTATTTTTCTTTATTTTGTTATCTATAGGTTTTCATTGACTTGATAACTAAGTTGGGTTGTCTTGCATGATCATAATCATAATGTTCGTTTCCCTAACAAGCAAGATTTGTAGGTTCAAGATCAATTTCCATCAAGTTTTACAACAGTGCACTTCACATCATTTGTTCTGCACAACCTACATGAATTTTTGTTCAAAAGACACACCACCATTCTGAATTTTCTATAATTTACACACACACTAAACCCATGCATATTGTGTAATCCGATACTCATGCAACTATGGTTATTCATTTTTTAGTATTTGCAACTTAGTAACAATAGAAATGTAGTTTCAATAACTACTCATGCATGCTAAAGATTTAATTGCTGACTCATAAGTTGTTTTACTTCTCTAGTAATCACATAGCTCAAAACAAGAAGTAAAATGTCATCTTTTACAACTATTAGGCAAAGGATTTTAGGTTTTCAAAGGACCTCTTAGTTCTCACTAGAAGTTGGTTATATCATCAAATATTGTTGTTCATAGAAATTATTAGTCTAGGAAATTGGGATAACTTACATTAGTTTCACTCTTGTTGATTCCTGCATATTTCTTATTTCAAACCAAAATTATATTAGCTCACTTCTACACATGAACAAGGGACACAAAGACTCATATTGCTCCAAGTATGCTCTTTTCCTTGCACTCATTATTGATCTTGGAAAATCATAAACGAGTGGAAGGTTTTAAATACCTCCCTTATCACATTCAAAGCTTGTTATGGTAGTCTTTTGTCAAACATCAATTCACACTTAGAGAATAATTAGGAAGAGTAATGAATCATCAATGTTCATGTCTCTTTACTTTATGATGCTCATAAATTAGCTGTAAATTTTCATTTTGCGTTCATAACATATGTGTGTATCTCCCACTTGAAGCATGCGCCAAAGAACCTAAAGACTCATTCTATTTGAGTATGATCTTCATCCTGCACTCACAAGTGATCTTGATAAATTAGAAAGATTGGAAGGTTTGAAATACCTCCCTTGTCACACCTTTAATTCAAATTTAGACCCTTATAAAATATACATTGCATTTTAATTTTCAACCAACTAAAGTCCTCCATTGAGGAGGTCACAAAACAATATTTTAGTTAAGTTAGGATTGATTGGGCTAGGAACCCAAATAATTCCCACCAATCTTCTTCATTTTGAAACAACAGTTGTTGTTGACTTTTAGGGAACTTGTAAAATCCTGCTATAAGCAAGTGTGATCAAACTCATATAAGAAGGTGTGATTCCCAAGAACATAAAAGTCGATGTATATTTGTTTTTGTTTGCCACATTGAGTTAACTAGATCTTTGTGGAGGTGACACTTTACCGCTCGAGGCCAAAACACATATTCACACTTGACGTGGGTATTTTAGTGGCAAAAAACTAGGATCCTCACTAGATGGTATTTGTGGGATACTTTTGCACCTGATTCAGATTTCGTTTGCTATAGGAAATGTTGCAAGTTCTTATAGAATATATCACCATTGCCCCTCGTTATAACTAATCCATTCATACCTTCATTGGTTGTCTTTGGTGGGTTCATAACCATTTGATAAGAGATCTATTGGAAGGACCATTTACTATTTGAGAGGAAGGATGCTAAGTCAATTAGGGAAAATTAATTTTTCTTTTCATTAGACAAAGATCATCTAAACATAATTAAAAAGAAACTACTCTTGGTATCGTTTGCACGAACTTGACACATACTTTCACACCTGCACCATAATGCATATGTTATTTTGGTTATCATATTTTTGTGTCTATCAATTTTGTTTCATTCCCTTCATCCTTAATTTCATTATATCACAAAATCACAACCATTGCAGAAGAAAAGAACCCTTGGGCAGTCTCTTAGGCTACAACGACATCCCTTTATTCAAGGAGAAGTTCCCACATCACCTACCCGTAGACATCAAGGGAGACCATCAGGCTGAGGGAATACTAAAGCAACTATGATAGCGTCAAATTTTCTTAGACATACCTTGTTTGAATATCCTCCCTTATCACCTTCAACCCCCCCTCCACCACCCTACAAAGGTAATTCAGGTAAAGAAATGGTTAGTTCAAGACTTACATTTATAGTGAGTTTAAATCTCTCAGAATTATCAAAGTTAATAAAATACCCCATTTTACACAACACATCTTGGTCGGTAATGCCCCAGAAGATCCCCTTGGATATTTCAAGAATCAAGGGAAAATAAGGCCACGATCCAGTAAAACATGTGATGACATTTCACCTCTGGTGTTCATCCAATAGTATAATCGAGGACATTATTCGCCTTTGACTATTTCAGAGAAATATCAAGCAGGACATCCAAATGGTATGTCAATTTACCATCACGTACTTCTTCCACTTTTAAGTCCATAACCACCACCTTTCTCATGTACTTTCAATTACCTATATGTCATGATTTAGGCTTGTAGATACTAACTGATTTTTGACAAAATACCTCTACACATATCATGAATCATATCCACAAATGGCATAGGAATAGGACACTATGTAAAATAGAAATCCAAGTGGAATTGTTGTTGGATTAGATCCTTAAATTACTCTTTCTTATGATTTCCAAGGATGTGGCAACCATTATGCCCAAAACGAAAGAAGAGGTCATTCTCGAGGATAAACAATTTGATTTGATATATGCTCAGTATGGGTATTTATATATGACCATCTCATATGCCCCTCGACATCATTCTCTAAACAAAGCTCCTCTAGGTACATGACACTTTGTCAGTGAGCTTATAACCGTTGCTTCCCATTAAGGAGACATTTTCCAATGACATATCTCTATGCTATACAATATGATATGGTAGTACCCACCAGCACCTCACGCATCGATTGCCCCTCAAATAGTTCAAAATCCTCCATTTGGAAAAATGATGTATGAACCATATAGTCATGTGTTCACCAATGCAAGCCATGCACAACTTTCACCACCACCACCCTCAATGGCACCACAAGCTCCTACATCCACGTCTTATGGAGCACCCAATGTAGATCTACCCACCCCAATTTACAACCCAGATTTTTTGTCCCCTATTTCACCTCATACTCACCCTATGACTCATGAAAGGGTTAACCTAGTCCAACCTTCTCCCATGCAACAAGCTTATAAATTTAAGCAGTTAAACGTGACTGATCCTCCTAATTCATAAAATCGGGGAAAGAAGAAAGGAAAGAATATGCAAAACCAACAACTACGACTGGGGGAAATCCCCCTCCCCAACAAAACCAAAACATGTGAAATATAAACCATAATGAAGGGATCAATAAACCATCAAAAGGAAAGAACCACAACCATAATACCAATTTCCCTTTATGTCGTTTATGGGGAATATGGGCATTACAAACATCATTTCCCATCGATACCAACATTTTAACAGTTGATTGAGTATAGGAACAAGGTTGGTGCCAACCCCCCTCAAACAAAAAACGCAACACAACCCAGCAAGTTGTTCTCCAACAACCTTTTACCAATCAATGAGTTCTTTCTCATCAGCGAGAACCTAACTTCCTAGGTGATGGAACTTCACAAAATATCTACATGAATAGGACCAAGATAAACCTTTAAACCCACAACAAAGGTTATGGAATTCTTGAACCTCAACAAATAGAGGATGTAACTGCTATCACTAGCGGGTCTTTATAGATACAACATCCAAGTAACAACTAGATCCCTCAGATCCCAAAGCCGCCACTCTAGTTTATTGTTGACAATCCTCACATGAAGGTTACTCATACTTACAACAGTGTACATGTTTTGGCCAAATCCTATGCCACCATGTAAAATTTAGAAGTTATTTAGTCTTTCCCTTCCCAAAATAAGGCTTTAATCTTCGCTTTAGGTGCAATCTATCCATCTGATTAACACTGAATGACCTTCAACCTCGACAATGGTGAACCATGGTTACCCTCGTCAATCACTTTCCAAATTCCAATCATTATCAAGAACGCCATCATTCATCAATGCATAGTAGATGAAGGAGTGCCTATTTGTGTGATGTCAACACATGTTTGGAAGCATCTTGGTTCACCAGTTTTGGTCCCATCATCTATCGCCCTTCATGCTTATGATGGCAGGCCATTAAAACCACATGGTCTATACCAAACTAAATGTCCCCATTGAATTGGGATGCAAAATGGTACTCATGGATATCAAAATAGTCAACACTCGGCTCAATTACAACATCATTTTGGGACATAGATACATGTACTCCATGAAGGCGATTGCATCATTTGTATTTTTCACCACGATGTTTCCCCACAATGGGAAAATAATTGTACTCGACCAACTCACATACTATGCGCCTCAACCCCAACTCAAACCCTAATAATATCCTACCCACTATAGGATCAAAAAACCATTCATCGTATGCAAACATTGGTCCTATCATTCATAGATATTTTGCCTTGTTGGGGACATACTTTAGCCCTCCATTAGTTATCCTAGCCTCCACAAACGGTCCCAAGTGCACCATTTTCACATCAGAAGATAACACATCAGTGGCCTCTACATCGATGTCTACACCTGAAAACAATCACCACACTAAATAAGAAACCATTTCCCTTCCCCCTTCAATGCCACCAATGGTTCAGATTCCTTTCCTATTCCCCCTCTCTGGCATATAGGGAACTCTAATCATGGTCACACTTACCTTGCCTTTACTCACTTTGGGGATACCAACTTGGTATGTAACACCTCCATACCATACCAAAATCATAAGAACATTTCAACTTCATTGTGGTTGTCCCTTTGGGTGCACCATATATAGAAATCCTAGGTCTGGTCTCACCTATGACAATGACACTAGCTATCACACCCAATTAAAAAAATGGGGGCACCAAGCCCCCAAAGATGACAACATGAGCTTCGTCAACCAACCCACCTACCCCAAGACTTAATCAACCATTTTCTCTATGTGGTAAATCAGAACACGTAACTAACTGCTTCCCAAAATTGTCGAAGTTCCGGAACTTGCTTAACACACATGTAAGTACTTCCTACATAGCCAACTCTTCAACATGGGACATACTAGATACCTATCTAGTAGCCAACCCCAAACCAAATAACAATTCATTACACATGAATCATGCATGCCCAATGTGTTCTCGATTTAGCCATTACACGCATCACTGTCCCAAGATCCCTTGATTTTAGGATGCACTAGAAACAATTCATCCCACACACCCCATCATTGATAAACCCTAACTAGTATCTCAGGATACCACCTCTATCAACTTTGTCGCCGCATCTAAGGCGAACGAGAATCACGGAGGCTACTTGTCATGTGGGCACCCTAGTCACACGATTCCAACTGACATGAAATCCATTCCATCCACTCACACATTTCGGCCCCAAGCCCTTCCCATACATTAACTTTACCGCACAATACTCATCCATGTCGATTATGTGGGTTGTTAACTCACTACTCATTTTTGTGCCCCATCTTGCACGAAGAACAAGTCATTCACTTCGAACAGGAGCAATTATAGGACAAACCTTCTCCTCCCCCAATAAGCCCACAATCTTGAAGAGATATTACCCCCATGTACGATACAATTGACCATGTTGATATCCTTTACATATCATCATATTTAGTCATGTCTACTTATGATGACATTTTGTCTTTACGCTTAGAAGAAGACCTAGGTAGAATGTCGACATACACTTTTGTTGTGGAAGACGACATGGAGCCATCCTGCATGAATGAAACCCCTCTGGATGGTGTTCCCTTAAACAATCCTACTATAGTTATTCTATGCCTTGGACCAACCATTCCAAGCAACTTATTCAATCACCTCTTCCACTTGGACGAGGAAGTCTTAAAATCCATGAACACCCCCAAGGCTCCCTTGAACATTCTACATCATAGATCCTCCTTCTTACCTCAAAGCATGGGTAAAAACGCACTGGTGGTGAAACAATGTACCATCAAAACCAAATATTTTATCCCTCCCAACCATGTCAACTAGTTTACAGATCCTATCCCTGCTCCGAATGCTTTTGAGCAAATGAATATGGATAGCATTTCATCCACTATCAAGGTGGGTATTTTTATCAGTCACGGTGCAATATAAAATATCTCACTTGGAGCCTCATTATTTCTTAGCAAGAAGTCATTGCTTATATAGCATTGTTCCAAGAATTTATAGATATTTTTGCCTATCCATACGCATATATGCCAGGTCTCAACCCTACCATTGTCGAACATCACATCGACACATGGCCTAACGTGTCACTGGTATGACAAAAGCAACAACTAGTCTATCCCTCCAAATCACTACTGTCAAGATAGATCTAAAACCTTCATCGGCTGAGATTCATTTATCCCATCGCTTACACATATTGGGTATCAAATCCCATCCCCATGAACAAAAAACAATGATCCATCTATTTATGCACAGATTTTAGGTACCTCAAGCAAGCTTGTCCCAAAGACAGCTACCCTACACCATTTACTGACCAAGTAATCTATCCATGTGCCAACCACGAAATCCTATCCTTCATGGATGGATTTTTTTTCTACAAGCAAATACCAATTTGTCCACGTGATCGATATAAAACAATTTTCACAACCATAGGGCACCTTCTCCTATCGTGTCATGTCATTTGTATTAAAGAACGTTGGAGCTATGTTTCAGTGTGAAGTTTTCTACGTATCCAATGATCTAGCTTTCATCATATTGGCATACCTTCATGACCTCACAATGAAATCAAATAAATGCACCAACCACCTTGTTGATTTGTAGACCATCTTCCTAAGACGTCGTAAATAAAATATTGGATTAAACCCACTAAAGTGTGTGTTTTGCATCACTGCAGGAAGACTGTCAGGGTTTGTTGTCATTCCCTTAAAAGTCCAAGCCATTTTCAAACTCCCCCCGCAAAACCACGAAAGCAATTGCAGAGTGTCCAAGGCAAGGCAAACTTCCTTCATCATTTCATCCTAGACTACGCTACACAAGCGCAGGGATCTGTATGTCTTCTTAAGGAAGACATTCCATTTCGGTGGGATGACCAATCACATATGCCTTTTGAGCCATTTAAAAAGGATTTAACATCTGCTCCTCTTATTTTCTCGCTAGACTTTGAAAAGTGTTCCATCCTTTACATTTTCAATGTCATCATGCTTCGTTGTTGGCATCCTAGTTCAAAATGGTGAAGGTTAGTGAGAGAATACCATTTACTACATCAATAAGACACTAGCAGAACCACCATTCAATTATAGCCATGATGATAAATAAGTGTTGGTTGTGATCCTCTCAGTGCAAAAATTGTGACACTACATCCTACTTTGTAAAGAAAAAGTGATTGCGGACTCTAACCTAATGCAATACATACTAAGTCGATGACTTATCAATGGTAAGTTCACTTGTTGGGTCATTATCCTCCATGAATTTGATATAGAGTTTGTCATGGCCAAAAGATGTGAAAACTCTCAAATATTTTCTAGCAAAACAAGGGCTCCGCCTACATCTCGACATCCAGTCATCACAATTGTCCAATTTTGTAAGTGGGGAATCGACTTCATGGAATATCATCCTGCCTCATCATAATGCAAAAGTATATTATCATTTTCGGCTGAACCAATTCCCACTTTCAATTGACTTAGTATTACAACAACCAGGTTTTTCTTTAACCATGTCAACTCCTAATTTTATGTACCCAAAAAATTGGTCTCTAACATTGGAAATCATTTTTATAATGAGAATTTCCAAGATTTATCATTCTTACTAGGGTTCAAACATGAATAAGACAAGAGGACAGAGCCTGGTTACTTCATTCCCATGTGAAAAGTACACAACATAGTCAAACAATGCTTACCCAAAGGAGTATATGTGTTGATTGACCCTGAAGCAGAACTTTTAAACATCCCTATCAATGGGATGTATATGAATAAAATATTCCCATAAGTTGAAAAAATTGGGACACTGCATGGATGTGTGAATATCTATAATAGATAAGTCACACTGATTTCCAACACTCATGGTTTCCACGAAACCATTACACACTGGATGACTACCAATATGGATTGTTACGTTGGATTTACTAACAGTGCGATTCGTTGGTCAAAGAATCTATAATATCTTTCTTGGGACATCTACACCCTAACATATGCCCTATACCACACCAATGGAGCATATTGTCTTGGTTCAGCCACTATTAATCAAGAAGAATGTGATGCACTCATTGGATTATTGGATGATTCCATCCATGTTGGTATATGACATCGTCATGTCCATTTAGATTCCCAACTCCTCATTGCACAATTTAACAATGTTTTCTGTGTATGTAATCCATCCCTCTTTCTCTTGAACTCTTCAACATGATACCCTTTGTTTTGTTTCCACTTAAATTTCATTCAAAACCTATTTTTCTTCCATTTCTCCAAGTACATTCAATGTATTGGCAATTATTCCTGCACTGTCAAATTTATTTTCATAAACTTTGTTATTATTTGGTATTTATGTCATGTGTGCAGGATTTTCACCATGAAGAATGTTCCCCCATCATCCAAAATGTGCATCGGACCCACTCATAGTTATATCATA
This sequence comes from Pseudotsuga menziesii, assembly GCA_001517045.1. Classification (NCBI taxonomy): domain Eukaryota; kingdom Viridiplantae; phylum Streptophyta; class Pinopsida; order Pinales; family Pinaceae; genus Pseudotsuga; species Pseudotsuga menziesii. Next base: position 149,996 of record LPNX011111887.1, read on the forward strand.
TCGACCTTGCATATAGACAATGCATCTTCTTTGTTTACATTGCACTTATCCAACGATCCCATTGATATCCCTAAGGCCTCGTTCCTTGATGAGAAACAGTCGCCAATGTTATTATCCAGAGATAGCATGATTCCCTCATTGGTGTGCGCTCCATTACAACCCGTCACACTTTGGAACCCATGATGTTGAACCATGAAGTCCATGGAATCTAATAATTCACCAAGTTTTCTAAGTTGAAACAATAATTCATCACTTTGCATCCCATTAATCATACCCTCCAAATTCCTTAGCACAAAGTTACGATTATGATCCATATATAAGCTTTCATCCCCCTTATGAGCAATATACCATATGAGTTTATCTTTGTATCTTCACCCCTACACAAGACCATAAAGGGGCCCTACCCTATAAATACACCAATATCATTTAGTCACTCCTGCAGGGATGTTCTACATGGCATTTATTCTCTGAGCACTCGTATTCTCATCTGTACAAAACAACCACATAATTATTTTTGTATAAATTGGTTTCTTGAGTCACTCACAAAAATGGGAACCCCCATCACATCATTCTTTTGGCAGCACACCCTAGTCACCTTTGATTGGCGTACTTGAGTCCATACAACACCGACACCTTCAATTTTGTTATCCATATCCCATACCCCATTATTACCATGCATATGATCAAACTTCCACCTGCAGTCTCTTCCCCCTCGTTACACCATGCATTACCATTTGAAGTATGTTGTCATATACCACTCGCCCAATCAAGGAAAGTCATGAACCCCACTCTTGTCAACCAATATTGTTTAAATTATGTTAGTGTTCCATTTAGTTACAGAATGATATTGGATCTTGTGATAAGACCTTCGTCTTACCACTCGCTTCATCTCCCATAAACGTCAAATCACTTCATTCTAAGAGTTAAAGTAGTTATGATTATGCATTAGGTTCCCTCCTCATCAAAATAGGGGTTCATCTCAAACTAAGTAGAGAGACATCTATGTTCTCTAACTCAGTAGTCTCCCCTATGCTTGACACCAACAAGTTCATCGCATCAAGGGGAGTCATATGTTCCGATGATAGCATCGTTCACATTTATTATTAACAACAATTTCTCATCTGACATAAGCAATTTACCCACGTGTCAGCTTGATTATTCAGGTCCCCCACCCCTGTGGGTTGTTCGTAATCATCAATAGTTATGCTTCTTCAACATCAACAACATCATCAACGACCCAAGACACATTTACTTAGACAGAGACCAAAGCCACCTTTATCCCTATGTCAGCAATTCATATATTTTCACGAGCATAGGGATACATGTCTCATTTGCATAAACATTTTTTTTGTTACCTATTGGTTACTTTCTTTAACTATCATTACCAACATCCTCTCTATGGGTAGGTCCTTTAAACTCAATAATTGCTAGCTTACTATCACAGTATGGAATATCAACACAAGGGAAAGAAATGATTATGTATTTTGGATATATAGTTCTTTCCTAACCTCAGACATCAAGGAGCATTTGTCGTCACCTAAATCTTGTCCAAATGCGACACTTCCGATAATATTGTAGAAGGAAATCTTCAACGTGCAATTCATTGATATCATCCTCATAATATTTATAATGATAATTAAATCTTACTATTATGAAAAACCACATGACTTATGTTTTGAAACCCACATTGATCTATGTGACTAATTGATTCAAAACCCAGGCATATTCATGCGACTAATTCTTTGATACCAACATGGTTGTACTAGCTATAGGACCATTATTTCTTGACGACGCGTTCAAGGTTCACAACAACATTTTTTTGCTCCAAAATTTCAAAATGCCCTCTTCACATGCTTGAGAGCATTCAATAGCCCCCTTCTTGTGCCTGGAGGACAAATCCATGAGATGGAGCATTCACATTGGGAACTAGATGTTTCAAGACCTCAATTTAGCCTATAAAATGAATCCATGAGCATGTATTCAATCAAATAAATCTAGAGCAAGGTTATGCTCCAATAATTTGTTTGATAGATAATTTTTCATCCCCTTTCTTATCATTATTTAGCATTCAAAGATCCATTGTTTTCTTCCTCTATAAGCCATTGTTTCTCCTCATCACTCCAAGTTGGTTATCAAGCATTCGAGAGTTCAAAAATACCCTTCCCTATGCGAGATGTTTTGGTACCATTGAAACTTCCTACTCCTAGGGGACACCATTTGTAACAAGATTTTCCATTAAGAAAAATCTTTATGCCTAACCAAACTCTCTCTCTCTCTCTCTCTCTCTCTCTCTCTCTCTCTTTGCATTTTTTATGTTATGAGCACTTGTCAATCTTTCATTTTATTATTATTCATTGATTTTTGTTTTATCCTATTGGTGTATGGTGTACTAAGCCACACTTACATTTGTTTCCTTGGTTTCACCTTGTAAGGATAGTAGTGAGGATTGCTCACTCTTGCGGAGTTTTTTCCTCAACAAGGATGTGACATTCGAACTTATGAATATTGGAGCCACTTTCTAGCATGCTATGTCGTACTACTTTCATCTCATGATAAACATCATCTTAGCATATTTGGATGACCTCATGATTCATTCAAATAAATAGTCACATCACCTAAAACATCATCACAAAGTATTTCTTAGGTGTAATAGATATGACATTGAAAGTTTAAGCCATTGTCAAAGGCCCACTAAATTATTATGCTAATTATAGATCCTACGGGGCAAGGCAAGCTTCTTATGCTACTTTATTCGTGAGTACACCATGTGCATTTATAGATTCCTGAGATTGTTACATTTTAATATCACTTTGGTATGGGATAAGCAGGATCATGACTTGATTGACACCCTTAAATGTGATCTTACTTCAACGTCCTTGATTTTCCCTCTATATTTTGTGAAGGATTTTGTCCGTTACATATTGGCCTCTCGTTTTTCCATTGTCAAAATCCTAGTTCAAAAGGGTTACAATTGTATGGAACATGTCATTTACTATGTTAGTAAGAATGTGTCTTAACCCTCCTTATATTATAACCATGACATGAATCTTTCTTACCCATTGGTTTCTCTATACAAAAGCTACACCATTACATACTAATGAGTAAATCAAAGTCGATGCAAATTCAAACCCCACATTATATCTTTTGAGTAGGTGCATCATTAATGGAAAATCCATGTGATGGATAATTATCCTCCAATAATAGGAACTAGTGCCACTCCCAAGAGTAAAAGGGATTTTGATCTAAAAATTATTTAAGGATCTTTATAACCATTATTTGCATGTGGAGTTTAAAATGTTAATTACTCACAAACAGCCTTTAAAATGCATATTTAAAAGGCATCCATCAAACACATAATCACATAAAAATGTAAGAAAACCATCAATGGAAACGAACTGATAACGGAGTTCACCAAACCCCCTGGCTACGTCTCTGGGTCACTTCCAAATAGGAAGGCCGATAGATAAAATCTTCAAATGCTTACAAAATATGTATTCTGGAAAAAATGTCTGAGTTCTGTCACTCAAACACAGAAACAGACTGCACCACTGCGTTCCTCTCGAAATATCGAGAAAACTGTGTATAAAGTTGACCATGTTCTCTTGAGGCCTCCTTTGGCACACAATTCGAGACAACCAATCTACACAAAAAGACAAAAATACTAAATGTTATGTACTTCGCCTCGGGAAATGTGCATGTACTTGTCTGCAAAACCCTGCATCTGAACTCTATCACTGCTGCAAAAAAAACCGTCTTTTTTATAGGCCAAACTAGTTGGTTTTGTGTCGCAGGCCATGGGGCCACGTTCCCATTTTACAAGGTGATCTCCACGCCAACTTAAAACAATATGGTGCCATTCTCTATCATGACCCACTATTGTAGCGTGTTGGTTAAAGCACTGGCAGATGTAGAGGAGTTTGTTGGTTCAAGTCTACGGACCTCTCCGAAAAAGTAAGTTTTTGTTACCACGATGGATTTATCATGAGGTCTTGGGTTTGATTCTTATATCCCCAAAATAAATTTTAAACCATATTTTTAACCATTTTTACTATTTTTCATTATTTTTTATGAAACTTCAAACTTGAATATCTTCTGCATCCTGAGGCCTTTTTTCATGAAACAAGCGTCACTGGAAAGCTGCTGACAAGCTCTTTCAGTTTGTAAGCATGTATTTCCTTTTTGAAGACTTTAAATTCTATCACCTTTGAGATGATCTACCTGGATCATATTTTCATTTTGTTGTTTTTATCTCAAACCTTTCTACTAGTGTCAGTGATCTCCTTGTCAATGATGATCTTCACGATGAAAACTTGGTCACAATCTCCTCATATGATCCTCAGTATGGGGACATTCTGATCTACTTACACACTCAAAAGTTCAATTTCTGTCTCTCTCAAGATGCTCATCGTCAAATCCATCATCAAGCTCCCCATTACCTCCTTGTCAACAATGTTTATATTGACAAGGAGTCGACATGATCTTATGACAATGCCTCACTTTTTAGGAGCTTGAGTGGGCCTTCAACAATTTTCATGATGAGGCACATGAAGGCATATCACTAATCAATAATAAGAAAATAAGTCATGCATTTGTATGTAACCATATCCACAAGTGCATCCACATTTACATAAGCAAACATAAAAGTATACATCACATCACATCAAATATAAATCTCATGCAAACAAAATTGCATATGTATATATATCATCATCCAAAAAACAAGGAATGTTTACATCAAAATATCCCACAAATTGGTCCAAAATATATGTGATACATAGTCAGAAATTCCATGTCATGGCATGGGGAAAATTCCATAGATTACCTATACATCATTAGCATCATCATAGTAATCCCCCGTGCCATTTTCCTTATTGTCACTGTAGAACAATATATTGGACATCCCTACTCATCATGTACTATTAGGACCAGTGATATGGGGGACATTCCCCCTTATCATGTCTTAGGCACCTGGAAGCATATCGAAATAAGCTCCTCGTCGAATTATTGACTGCCATCATTTGTGACCCTATCCAAAAACTTATTTATGCCCTAATTTAAACCATCTAGAACATCCTCGACTCTCTCTCATCACCGTTGTGTTTGGGGGCCAGGATCAACATCCTCGACCCTAGCTCATCATCTTTGGTTTCCTTGATGTGAAACTGGTCCAATATCTATAGTCACATGAGATTAGAATAATCAATAACATGTGTAACATCAATCAAACTAGTTGTCATCTATTATTGTATGTGAGCATAACTTTAAAAAAAACATAATCAAAATCATACATGCCCTCATGCACCCATGCTTCCCCTAGTGGTCAAGGTAGTTTTGGGTCCCTTCGGTAGTCCATCCCCACATAGAAGTAGTCCTTGTTGAACAAAAGGAACCAATTCCACTAAGCAAAGAAATATTAACAAAACATGTTGCCCATAACACCATCTGTGCCCCTTAACATCGTGTCTCCCCATAGTCGCATCTAAGGCTGCATGGACAAGCTGTTTGAAATTTGCAACAAGCAAAGACAAAGTTCAGGGACACCCCATGAGCCTAGGAAACCCTAATCTAAGAAACTAAATAGACACAAACAAATAAGAGAGAGAGAGAGACCACCAATCTACAACTTGCAGAATCCAAATTTGATGGTTAAAATGGATGATATAAACATTTGAAGTCTCAGGTCCCATGAGCTCCTCTAATGGTGAACAGTGAGAATGACTCTCAATTTCATGTGCCCCCCCATATTTATATCTATTGGTTCGAATCTTCTTCCATTATATAAGTATTCATATGACAACAATTTGAAATATCATTCTTGTCATTGGATTCATGGTTATGTGTTCTTCTTAATCACATAACCAAAATTTTGTGATTAAGAACTTCCTTGAGAATCTCGTGTTTCCCTCTCATTTTTATAATGCATGTAATTTAGGCCTTTCTTCTATGTTACATGTGGCTAGTACTATTGGTTTTCCTCCCAATCACACTTTACGCACTATCATTGTTTCCATGCATGCAGGTTTAGGTTTCATTGATATCACAATGTTTCTCTACCCATGACCATCCTTACAAGTATATCTCTTCAAACTAGCATATAGGTTATTCCCCTCCATAAACATATTATGCATTAAACATTTTTGAACTCATTTATGACTATAGGAACCCTCCTTTGTTTGGGCATATGGCATATCAAAAGCACCCTTACATTCACCCTTTATTAGCAATAAATCCTTACTTCCATGTGTTGCCATTCGTTAGTTCCCATAATGTATTTTAGCACCCATGACACTTCCCCCCCATAGGAATGGGAGTCCTCCTAGTTTACAACATCGGATTTAGCCTCACGTGCTTCTTCGATTTCACTCATTGACCTACCCTCAAACTCCCACATCATGGAATTTTATGTTTCATTTACAATCATAACCCTAATGCTTCATACATATTGTACAACATTACATTATCTTTCCATCATTCATCTACCCCCAAGGAGATTACCACCCATAGCCTACCCGTGGTCTTTTCCATCTACTACCACACATTCCATTCATTCATTTGGTTGTATGTTGGACACTTATCTCCTTGACCTTTTCTTGTATCAAGTACCTTTTTACTTGAGAAACCATTTCAACAATGCTCCTTAGCACTATTGCATAACATATGATCTCTTATGGCAGCATCCCTAATTGCCTTTGTTTAAAGAAATCTGCAATATGTCATCTATGGAACCTTTATGATGTCTATAAACATTTTTTTTACCTTAGTATCTGCCATACCTTCCATGATTATTCCCCATTGCATTTTTCCCCTATGGCATCTCATTGTATCCCTATATTAATGTTATCAAGAGTTATACATACGTTGCCAAGTTAGTCATGCCTTCATGCTCTAAACAAAGGAAGCATTTAGTCCATTTCTCTATGATCCTCCATTTCCCCTTTCATCCTAGTCCCAGTTTATTTCACATCCTTTCTTCATTATTTATATTGATAAACAAAGACCTCTTCATTTTCTTTGTTTTCAATGTACCTCCGTCTATCAACTTCAACACATGTATTCGAGAGGATAGGTCTAGAGGCATTATGTACCTTGGCCCCATAACCATGATTGATGGGTTACCTTGGGTGATATGATGGGAGACCTTATTTCCCGTTGGATTGGTTGGTTCTCACATGCTTGACACCAATACATTCTCACACCAATGAGAATCTTACAATTTAATTGCTTTGTTATCCTAGTTTGGTCAAATATATTGGACATTCATGGCTCCCTCCACTTCTTGAGTCCATTTTGGAAGACCTTTAGTTTACATCTTACTGTGATATTTGAGCTACATTAGCAACAATGATCCAATTTCAATTACAATTTCTTGTACTTGGTTGACTCAATTTTTTTGCATTTGAGCCACCTGTGAGGGGTTTCTCTTGTTATTACTCCTTCTAAATATTGGTCCCCTCCAATTTAAACAAGGATTTAGTTGTTGTGGTTTGTCATTATGTCAGGATGCAATTATTCCTTCTTATGTATTTCAACTTAATTATGGTTTGAACCAAACTTGTGTACTTGAATTGGGTCTCTCTTTGACTCTCAGGATGTATTGTCCACAACAATTAGTCATGTACTTTGAGCATACCCCTCTAGGTATTGATCCCATGTATTCATGGCTCCCTCCACTTCTTGAGTCTATTTTGTAAGCCCTTTAGTTTATAGCTTCCTATGATATTCGAGCTACATTGGTGACAATGATCCAATTCTAGTTACAATTTATTGTAGTTGTTTGAGTCATTTTTTTACATTTGAGCCACCTATGAGGATTTTCTCTTGTATTACTCCTTCTAGATCTTGGGCCCCTCCAATTTCAACAAGGCTTTAGTTGTTGTGGTTTTTCATTATGTCATGATGGAATTATTCCTTCTCATCTATTTCAAATTAATTATGGTTTGAACCCAACTTATGTACTTGGATTGGGTCTCTCTTTTACCCTCGGAATGTATTGTCCACAACAATTAGTCATGTAATTTGAGCATACCCCTCTAGGTATTGATCCCATGTATTAAGACTCTATTATGAGCATGGGGGTGCATGCCTCATTTGTATTTGATATTATATACACCTAACCCCTTGGTTGTAGGTTTTGTTGGTGTGGCCCATGTGGCCCCTTCGAGGGGAAAGCTTCTTTCTCTTTACTTGCTCTCACTCCTTTACTAGGTGTTCATGGTTCCCTATGGATTGCAAAGGAAAAAAACTATGATGTATTTCGGCCATATGCTGAGCTCCTAACCTCATACATTATGGAGTAACTATTAACAACCTAATTTTGCTGACTTATTTGGTCATGAGCATCACCATCATGTGCATCATTTCCAGTAGTATTAGCCCCATTTTCATCACCTCCATCACCACATGACATCATAAATATGACCAAAAAACAAAGAAAATTCACAAGTTGATCATATACAACCATTGCATGGATTTTGCTAAAATTCTATGAAACCTCATCTCACTAAAATCCTTGAAACCATAACGAGGACCCAAAAATAGAATATAATTATTATTTATTGCTATGCACCTTCCAGAAAGGTGTAGTGCCTGAAAGTGGACATTACCTAACCATTATTGTTAAAAATAGCCATTTGATTTGGTTTCCAATACCTACCTTCTCACTAAATCACCATTGAAAAAGGGATTTTCACATTAGATCTATATTTAAGAATTGTCCACGTTCTGTTATTTAATAAAGGCCTCAAGGTCATTATAAAATATAAAATATCCATAATATCAAGGTTATGTTGTTGGATTTCCTACAAAGGAAAAGAGCCTCCATATCTTTTTCATTTCAGCGGTTGGGATCCTACATTTTGTTGTTCCCAGAACAAGTCCTTCTCAAACCAATTGAGTTTTTATTAGTGGAATAGGTATCGACACCTTAGTTAGTTGCTCTTTTGATGGTTTAGCTAAGTCATGTGACTCTAGCACTTGTGGTATGTAGTGGACCACAACCCATACTTCTTTAACCACTGTACAGAGCATCTGGAGTAAGTCTATTATACTTCTTGTAAGCTCTATTTTTCGTTCATCTACTTTCTGAAGGCTCTGCATAGCGACCTCTGTCAAGAGGGTAGCATTGTCACTGTTAGTCTCCTTCCTCTTATCTCCCACCACCGAATCTATTTGGGTTGTGATTGAATCATTGTAGAGAGGGTTGGGAGAATTCTATGGATCTTGTCCTAGTAGTGGTGGGTCCCCTCCCTGGTCTCCATCTTTATGCGTTTTTAGATTGTCCTGTCGTAACTCTTCTTCGGCAAACAGTAGTTCATCTGCAACAAGAACTCACCATTATTTCATCCAATATTGGGTAATGGCCTCAACTTCTTCTCCATACAACAAGAATTGGGTTGCCAACCATTAGCGTTGTGGATATTGTCGCTGTTGCAACAAGAAGTGATGGGGCCCACTTATAAATTTAATAATGTTGCAAAACCGCTTAATGGTTTCATATGTGATTCTTGCTTGTTGCTTCACCCGATAACACATGGATTCTCCATGCATAAAAAATTGAACATTATTGTCCCTTTGTCACTCCTTTTTATCTTTCTCTAACCAGAGATTATGGTATCAAGCTCCACGACATCGCACGAGTATATCTATCCCTTGGTAGTTTGTTGGATCTAGCCATGCGATAAATGAAATCAAAATCAGTAGCCAGGAATAATGGAATGCAATACCTTTTTCTTGTGAATATTCTACATCTGCTAATAACTCATTCACCAAATAATGTGATCAGTTCATTTGAACTCCCTCCGCACAGATTTCGACCACTGCGATCGTACCTACAGTACATTGGTTTCATCACGTCTTTCGAAACAATTTAGTAGCTAAAACCTTAGATGTGAACCAAACAATATGGTCATTTATGGATCTTATTAAGAATCCTTTGGTATCTCTAGACAAGTCATACTTATCCTTCATCTTGTTCGTCAGCATAGTGTCTTGGTATTTCTTAAAAAATGATGTTGGGTCTATGCTTACAAGTGGTAGTCCTGTAATTATTGTTATCAGCTCGACATCCACATAAATTTTTATGTCGAGCCATAGGAAACCACCATGGCATGATACTAGTAATTGCTTGACACATGCATTCACTTCGATGCTTTGGTTGAAATGTGGCATTTACATCAATGACGATAACCCTACCTGGTCTAGTCCTCTTGCCCATTCCATTGGAGCTAGGCGCTTCAGGCTATCCAATGTATCTTGTAAAACAACCATGTAGTTCTTCATGTCCAAATCTGGATATTTCCTTGTGTCATGATCGACAAAGGTGAGCTTCTTAAGGTTTGGTAGAATTTTTTACGACACCTAAACTCCTTCCATCACAACTAGCGTTTCTAGTGGGTACCGTGCATTCTTTGGCACTCTAATTCTTTGCCTGTCAAATCGCTTAGTGGAAAATATGGTGGCAACATAGTCGCAGAACATGATTCTTTCTCCTCCTCCGATGGTGTTGGTGTTGGTGATTTCTACTTTTGGCTTCCAGAACATTTCTCTGTTGTTGTACCAGACCAACTCCGTGGGTCTGGTCGTAACCTGACTGAAGGGATAACTAGAACGTGTTCAGCTTCTTCAATAGCCGCAACCTACGGTGGAACGTATCTAGTAGTGTCTTCCATGATGAGTGTGGGTGATGCAATCGCGAGCTCAGATTCTGCAGTTGTGCTTGTGCTGGAAATCGAAATAACCATGCTTCGTGAAAATGTCAGTTTGGGTCTCATAGTTGTAGACAACAATTTATCTCTCGAATGTAACAGAATGAACTAAATACTAGGGCGTGAATGGTAATAACGTCTAGTCGTTCATTTCGTTAGTCCTTCACACAAGCGGGCAATAAATGGAAAGGTAGTTGTCATTTTCGTCACATGGGTTGATCGTTCGAATGATTATTAAGAAACTTCTATGTATTCCGCCACTCACCTATCACATCAATGGTAGTTATTGTGCAATAAAGATGTAAGTGACTAAAAAGCACACTGCCAAAATCTCTTGGGATTTTAAATTAATTACTGTCTCCTTTGAATTAATTACGACCAGCTGTTATTTTTGCGACTCTATTTTGACTTGCAACAACATCACTCATCCTGCAATCGGTATCCATCCTTCGCCATTTTCCTTTTCTTGCAAAAAACAGATTGTCTGCCCCCTTTTTTCTCCTTTTGCGATAGACAAAGACTCTATGACAACTTTCCTTTCTTTGCGACATATTAGCAGTCTATAACGATCTCTACTTCTTCTTTGTGACAACTGTTTTTTTTTACCAAGTCGTGGCTATCCTGATAAGGCTTTAGCCAACTTCCATTTACCAGCCCTTTGAGAGGTGTTCCATCTAAATTTTGCAATTCCATTGTGCCTCTGTTAGTGATATGCGTGACAATATACAGTCCTAACAAGTGTGTTTTTAGCTTACCCGGATGCTTGAAGAATTTGCTATCATACAAAAGAACAAGTTCTCAAACCTAAAACTAGTTTTTCTTGATGTGGCGATCATGCCATACTTTTTGTCATTCTTTCTCAACATTTTGATGATATCCTGCAACAAAATGATATTATTCTTACTGTATCACCTGCGATAGTCTTTCCTCAACAATACCAACATCTGTCATTTTTGTGATCGCGAGAATCCTTAGGCTGGGTATAATGTATGACATCAACATCATAGCTTCTTGTCCATATACCAAATGAAATGGAGTTTGTCCTATCAACTTCTTACAGGTCATGTGATATGTCCATGGTACTATGGAAATTTTATGATCCCAGTCATCACTTTGGACATTGCAAATCTTTGTTAACGCCTTCTCTAGTATTTTGTTAAATGCTTCGACAACACCATTCGCTTGAGGGTGATATAACATTGTCTTTCTATGTTGGATCTGGAATTCTTCCATCATTTCCTCAATCAACTGGTTGACAAAGTGTGTGCCTTAGTCGCTTATCAAAATTTTTGGGCATATAAATATAGTCACAATATTTTCAAATAAAAACTTAGCTGCAGTCGTATCAATACAATATTTTACTATCACTGCTTCGGCCCATCTAGTTAGGTAGTCGATCGCAGCAATTATATATCTTTCACTTGTGCACTTCCCCGTTGGACTAATAGGGCCCTTATAATCAATGAACCATTTATCAAATGCCTTCATAGTTATTTGGGGTACTAATGCCATCTCGTCACAATGACTTTTCGGTTCTTTGACAGACATCATAGCTACGACAGTATTCTCGGGCATCCACATGCATGGTGGGACACCATAATCCTGCTTGCAATATCTTTTGTGCTGTAAATTTTTCAGCAAAGTGGCCTCCTGCAACACTAGCATGTGCTTCATTTAGTATCATCAGTCGCTCATGTTCCAAGATGCCATGATGAAGAATCTAATCATCGCCCATTTTTTATAACTTCCCAATGATCAACTGGAAGTCTGTAGCTTGCACAACTAACTATTTCTTTTGTGTAGTAGTAAATTCAGCTAGTGCATAGCCCGTACTAAATAATTGTATGATGTATCTGTAGCGATCATCAAACATTGTTATTATAAATATTTGTGCATCAAGGAGACTATCTTTGAGGTTACCAGGTTTGTCGTCTCTTTCAATCCCCAAGAGATGGTCTAGTACTGAATTCAGTCGACCCAGTTTAACAATGACTTCAAAGTCAAATTCCTTAAAAAGGAGAAACCACCGACAAATATTCCCCCAAAACACTGGATTATTAACCAGGTATTTCAATGATGAATGATCTGTGTACATTTTGAAATGTCCACCCAACAAGTAGTGTCTGAATTTTTTGCACAAGGTATACCATAGCTAGTCCTTCTGTTTATGTCGTGGTATAGTTCTTCTCTGTCGTTGATAATTTTTTCATAGAAAAAGCAATAGGATGATCAATCGACTCTTCACCAGGATGCGCTAGTACCACACCGAGCACGACAGATGACGCATCGACATGTATAAGAAATTCCTTTTTCCATTATAGAAATACAAGTATGGGCGATGTAACCATCTTGTTATTAAAAGTGTCTAGACTCTCTTGGCAAATTTCCATCTACTGGAACTTAACATCTTTCTTTAATAACTTCTCCCTCGGAGCAGTCACCTCCGCATATCCTTTGATAAAAAAATTGTAATATCATGTATGTAACAATGTATCTCTCAATTGATTCAATGTGGTAGGTGGTGGTAGGTCGACAATAATCACAATTTTAGCAGGTCGACCAAACTTCCATCAAGACAAACTGCATGGCCCAACAAAATTCCAAACGGGGCACAATAGAAACATTTCTTTCAGTTCAGTGAAATTTGATATTGGTGATAGAGTTCCAACATCATAATGAGGCTTTGAGTATGATCCTTAATGAGCCCAAATACTGTCCAATCATCAAAGTAGACCTCAAGAAATTTATAAATAAAATCTTTGAAGGCAACCACTACTATTCTAGAAAACATAGCAGGAGCATTCTTGAGTCCAACGGCATTACTGTGTATTGGAAACAACCCCACTCCGTTGCAAAGTTGTTTTGTGTCGATCTTCTTTTGCTATTCTGATATGATGGTAGCTAGAGAACCCATCAGTGAATTAGTAAATTTCTTGACCCCTGACACTCTACAGTACCCCATTTGTAAATGGAGTCGGAATGGATCATGCAAACAAGCATCATTCAACTTTCTTAGGTCGACGCAAACTTCACCAGTAATCTTTTTATATTGCACTACTATCAAAATGATCCATTATGATTCTTCTACAGGTTCTATGATATCTGCATCCAACATTTAGTCCAGCTCTGCCTTGACTTTTTTTTTATACCACATACTCAATCGGTATGGTCGATATTTGATAGGTTTCGCGTCGGGATTTAAAGGTATCTTCATTTCTCCAAGGTCTCTGGTAATCCCTTTCATCTCTGATAATTTTGTAGGGAACAGATCTTGAAACTCATGCAATAGATACATTATTTTCTCGATAGTATCATCATCCCAATAATCTCCAATATTGGCAAATTTTGGATTCTCTAGGGTGCCAATATCTACTTTCTTGAGTTTTAGTGGATTCATAAATTAGTCGCTATAAATGCCAAATCCTTCCACTTTGCATGTACCTTCAGATTCAAGTATGTTTACGTCGATTGGATCATCATCATCAGGTACTCCCATCACATTATAGCACTCCATCCAGTATTGGATTGTTACGTCGTGTTGATTGAAGTTTTCCATTGCGACAAGGATATGCTCAAATATCTTTTTGTTGATCTCTTGCAATGCGGCATCAAATGACGGATGAACATCAACAAATTCAAATGTGTGTATGAAGTTAGTATCTAATTCATCCAATTCAATATTCCCTCATCTTAGTTCAACTGATGTATACTAGTTTCTTGGTATCATGTCTAACGAGTGTATGAATTGATGAACTCATTCCTATCGCGAACATGCCTCCCATGTCACACGACAATACTCTATATGTTCGATAGGATTACTCATTCCTGTATACTTTTGACCAATATAATTGATCTCTTCTCTGAACCTTATCTCCAGCAATCTTGGACATTGTGGCCATTCTGAGATAGATGATTTATGTGCGACCCAGCATCTAGCAGGTGTAGCTTTCAACACAAAGTCTAGGGCGGATAAGCGCTCCCATTATGTGACTTTTTCTTCAAATTATGTCATAAAATATGCAAGGTTAGGTAAACCTTCATAGGTAGGTATATCACTTGCCTCAATTCCTACCGGCCACACATAAAGAACAAGCATTGTTGTTCTGTGACTTTTTCTTCAAATTATGCCAAAAATGATGCAAGGTAGGCAAATCTTCATGGGTAGGTAATTCCTACCCATCGCACAAACAATGTAATTCTTGCGCACTTTGTCATGGATACTTCATGCATCCTATTATGTCAGTTTTCCAATGCTTTGTCATAATATGATGTACAGGAACTAATACTTCACCAACTAAGCTTTTCGTCAGCTGTTGGATTTACACAATCGTCCCTTACAAATGTGATGTTATAAATATGGTTAAGATAGTCTCCCTGTCTATCACTATTTACTGGCTCGACGTATCTCTGACCTTCTAGCATATCAATTGGTGCGACCGCCCTTAACTCTTAATCTTCAAATGATCAGATTATTTTCTTAAAATTAATGATGGTCTGATTATTGATCGCCCAATCGATCCCTAAAAGTGTAGGATACGGGTTTGTGTCATCGATAATGTCGATTACTTCAAAGTCAACATATGTTCTCAGGCCTTATACCTCAACAGGCACTTAATCCAGTCAATCGATAGGTAGGACTTTCGAATGATTTGCTAATCTGAGTTGAATAGGAGACCATTCCAATCGTGATTTTCCCATGTTTTTCCATGTTTGTCTCACCAGAATCTTGACATCAAATCCCAAATCTAGGATAATGTAATCCATATTGTAATCTCCTCTCCGGGCAATCATTCTTAACTCGCGACCAGTCTTTAATATTTTTCCCACATGGTTTACTCTTATGTATGGTCGCACCTCTTCCTGATGTTCTTCTATTAGAGCTGTTAATTATGTGACAACATCTTTATCCTGTATTAGTGATAATCAACTTTCAAAAAAAAATTAAGCTTATTGACCTTTCCAGTTAGTTGCTTTCATAACATCTCATCGAATCTTTCAGGAATCTCCATTATTGGTCTTCTTGGCAATGTAGTAGGAGACGTCAATGCTTAATTATTGTCAATGAATTCTGGTCGCACATCCAAGGATACTTCCTTTTCTCTTTAGATGTCGAACGACACTTTCTTTTGTGTTGCTCGTCACACCTGCGGTTGGTCATGTTGTGTATCCTGCTCTACTCCAGTCGCAGCACCTCCCTTGTCACGACAACAATATTTGGTTCGCTCGGCTCAGCAAAAATCATCTAGATATTATGGTTGGGTCTTGGATTGGAATTATGCAGAGGGTTTTGATTTCCCACATTTCTAGCCTGCCACTTCGCAATCAACTGTGGACACTGTTCGACAATATGATCAAAGTCTTTGCAATATGGACATGTATTTGTAGGGGTCACACAATCCCTGACAAAATTTCCTAGTTGTCCAAAATTATAGCATATGATTTGCCCTCTTCCATGACCAAATCCTCCTCCTTGTCCTCGACCTTGAAAATTTCCACCCCCTTAGGTTGAGGGTATTGTTGCTACGGGTATTGATTTTATGGATGTTGGGGATAAGGATACTGAGCTTATGGATATTGAGCTTGAGTCCGCTTAGCTTGCATCTACTCTTCATTTTTCATTAAATAAGTGTCGACCATTTTTTCATACAACAGTTGGAATGCTCTGCAATCCTTCTCATCGTGGGCTAATGATTTACACAATTTACAATATAAAATAGCTTGTGTACTTACAATATTATGTAAGTCCAGACACTCTTACGATTGATGACCTCTTTTCTGGCATATTCTACACCAAGGCATCCCTTGTGTATTTATCGGGTTCAACACTCTTGCTGTGACATAGTTCATGAACATCGGGCAATTGTTCTTGTGGCGTCCTTTAGTTATGTATCTGGTACACTAGATTTTGTCTTGGACTTCCTTCCCTTTTTTAATGTCCTGGATTTAAGGTTAGTTAGCTGCGACTTAATTTGCATCATTCCTACACTAGTTTCTCCTACAGGTGAGGTTTCTAGCCTCATGGTCAGCTCCAACGCTTTAGTCCGCGACACAATATTTTGTTGCATCAAGGGAACCCGGATGTGCGGTAACAGCGCTGCAATGAACTACTCTTTGTGTTGTACGTTCGACATTTGGAAGCTTACTTTAGCCATTAATGTCTTAAATATTTGGTCAAAGTCACACATGGACTCCGCAAAAAATTGCTTAATCTCCTCAATCTATGTAATTCACTCAGATTCAGATTTGGGCTTTCTGAATTCATCTATTAGTCCCAGTCGAATTTGGTTGAGTGTTTTTTGTGTGACTCTGGTCGGAAACACATAAAACTTCATATAGCAGTCCAACGCATGACCCCTTAGATTGGTGATCATGTGCGCCTTCTTTATTGCTTCATCCTGGACCTGTCACACAGTCCATACAGCTTCACATAGAAACAAATGTTGCTCTGGGTCTTCTAACCCATTTGAATTGAATATCGACAGTTTAATATCATTCCCAACCACTATATTGGTCATTGGTACTGTTGGATAAAACATTTGGGTGGCAGGACTCCCTTGTCTAGTATTCCCGCAGTTAGTATTACTTGTATTGACAAATCTACTGGTATATGAGTTTATGGACCTTACCTTCGGAGACGTATGCGAATTCGTAGGTGTGTCGTATTCATATTCTGGATCTGGGGCTTCTTCTTCTTCTTCCCTTTTGGCAATAGGCTAGTATTCCTCTTCTTCGTTGTAAGAATCTTCATTAAAGTGTGGCGTTAACTCATAGTCTTCTCCTTTGTTCGTACTGCAACTTTGTCTTCTTGTCACAGTTCTTCTTCTTTTTCCTGACTGGAATCTCCTTCCACTTCTTAGACGTCCACCTTCTAGTGTAGTTCTATTATCAACAGGGAAAATATCAACTTACTTTGCTCCATTTTTTGCACACTTCTTCTACGACATAACCCAGGTCTTTATATACAGTTCTTTACTCGTCAGACTCTATTATCGGGATTCCTTTTTCACATACAAGCATCTTTATCCAAGTTCTTAAAGATGTCAAGTATCTTCCTTGTGTTCCTTTGGATATTTGCTCTTTCCGTCCCACTATATGACGTTATTATGTCGACAACAAACTCAGTAATGTATCCCTCCAAAATAATGTCTACCCAAAAATCGACAATCCTAGATACAGGGTTTCTAATACTCTTCAGTCATTGAATCAACTAAGGACTCCACTCTGTCAGTTCTCCTCCTTGGAAATTTCTTCGCTAGGTTGCTAACTTCAACAATCACACATACGACAAAATAACAAACTTGGGAAAAACAAATCATGGGTATCCATATAGAGGTATCACTCCAACCACTTTGTCGAATTCAGCCACTATCCTTCACTTTCTTCTCGCACAAACTCTATGCTTTAAAATTCACCCACTCTTGAATTTTCGTCTTCGTAGGATGCCAAAAAATATCCCACACAAAATGATTCATAGTCCCGGCAACAAAACAATTGTAGGCGTTTCTCCCTATGACCCAGGTTCAGTCCCTAGTTTGTCTATCAACAAAGCCCAAGATATCAACCGGATAGAGCAGGGCTCAGTCGGCAGCAGCTATGATGCAAATGCAATCTCACCTAAGATATCTCTTAATGCGTAACTACCATAACCATGTTTCTGTCATTGTCTAGGGATTTCCTCTTCTTTGGCACCTTTCTATCTTGATCAACCGAAGCTATGGGTTATGTTACTTCTCTTATTGCATGTATTCAAGATATGACTTTGTTTGACCATCGACAGAGATAATAACAGTTAATATAATTCCTTATTAGCGATTCCAACTAGCAACAGTGTGACAGATGAATATAAAGACTCGTTCGTAAACAAATACACATACATTCATTCACAACATACATTCATTTGACATAAGCACATTCATCAAATATACACATAGACAACATTTAACGTGGAAACCCATCCAGGAAAAACCATAAAGGTGCTCTTCATCTGGAATGACAAGTATACGACACTTTTTTCCTGCACACTCAACTTGCATACTATGTTCTAGATATTCTTCTACACTCTATACAAACTTCTTTCTCCTCTCATGCTCTATAATCTCAATCTATGAAGTTTCCTTGTCCTTCACTCTACCGTCGATCTGCACACAACTTGGATCAACTCACTCTTATCTACAACCCTACGACTTTTCGACTCTTCTACTCTACAAACAAACACATGTTGATGTATTTGTAACTTCGGAATGTATTCACTTGTATATTGTACCTCGATGTTTATTTTGGGAAGTATCTATAATGTAATTGAGTCATGTCATGCCCCGATGTTTCGATCGGGAGATTCAATAATGTAAACAAGTCATGTAAATTCATTGAGGTTAACCCTCCATTGTAAGTCAGGGCAATAGTCCCCATAGTTGTGTCAAGGTTAACCCTCCTTGTTGATCGGAGGGCAAAGTCCCCACAAGTTGTGGGGCACTAGGATTATTAGACTCTCCTAGAGATGTCAACTCTAGTAAGTAATTGTTAAGTGGGGCGGACATGTTAAAGTTAACATTGAGTGAATGAAAGAATATAAATAGAGAGTGAGCCTCTCTATTTAACACACACACACTCACTCATTGGGGCGCATGAGTGAGAGAGAAGTAGCTCTCTCAAGTGAGAAAGAGAGAGAAGTTGTGGAGATCATCTTTATGTTTTCGGGTTTTACTGTTGCCATTGGTGCTCATTCTATCTCTGAGGAAGTTGCGGGGTTTTCTCCTTTATGGTTTCCCCGAGGAAAATGCTTTGTGTCTCTTGTGTTTATTGTTGTGCATGTTATTCTCTCAGATAAGATCCTAAAATAATGCTAGCTTAACTGATAAAAATCTAACATGGTATCAGAGCCAACCTGAGAAGAAGACATTGTGCAGCTGCAGAAGCTAGGGCTTCTTACTTTTTGGGTCTCTCTCCATAATCCATCGGCAAAAGTATGCTAGGCTGACTCTCCATTGAAGGGTGCATCTTTCTGTCGAAGCGGAATTTGATTCCGGACATTTTCAGTGTTTGGTGCGGGAAATTAGGGTTTCTTACAGAAGAGGAATTTCTGAGTGAGCCCAGTATAGGATTTATCTCCTCATCAAAATCAAATTTTAGAGACCTGGGTTGAGATTTTTGGTTGGGTATAACTACGGGAAAGTAAAACCCTAGTTTGACCCCAGGCCGAAAAACCCCTAAAATACTAAAACTGATAAGTTTTGGTACATTCGCTATATCTCGGGACTGGAGAAATATCAGGATCTAAAACTTTCACAGGCCAAAGCTAAAATCTTGATTTACACTATGTATAAATTTCAGCCTCAGATTCACTATATTATAGGAGATATGATCCCTCCAAGTTAGGGTTCCAGCCTCTTCCAGGATTCATCCCTAAACATGACACCTGGGGAGAATTGCTATATCTCATGCTACAAAGGTCCAAATGAAATTGATGAAGATTTTCTAGAAAGGGGATAGATTGTACTTTTTGTGGTCTGAGTTTCAGACGTAGAAGAGGAAACAGTCTCATGTGGCAGTCCGTACAACTTCGCTATGCTGAACAGTCCTGAATCAGTTCACCTTGGGAAAACGCTCATAAGTCCCAATTGGTGAAACCAATTCTAATGAAACCTATGGTGTTGGAACATGGAAAGGAAAGGATACCTCAGTGCAAAGTTTACACATAGGAGCAGTAATTTCAGAGATACCGCAGAAACAGTATCAGGCATTTCTGCAGAAGAAATTGGAAAACTAGGGCTTCCTGTTCCGAGAGCTTCCCTCCATTATTTTCAGAAAATGAGTACATTGGATAGCTCACCTTGAAGAGATCTATATTTCTATACAATCAGACCTGAAAGATTCCAATTTTTGAAAATTAGGGTTTCTCTGACAAACCCTAGATCAGTCAGCTCTGGAACCAGGACAGACACCTCAAATCGGTAAGATCTAATCTTTTGTTATTCTCATTTGAGGTTCTCATTTCAAAGTGATCTATCACATCAGCTTGATGATAAGCTTGGTGAATTTGACAACTTCCAAGCATGGAAGTATATGATCTCTCTGAAGAAAATGAATTAGACACCTACATAAGTAGAGAGGTTCCAGTTCCAGAGGGAGATGACGCTAAAAGCCTTACACAAGAAGAACTTGGTCAAGGCCAAGAAGATCATTGCTAATTCATTCACGGATCAACTTGTACCACAAGTGTCTTCCCTAAAGACACCGAAAGAAATGTTTGATTCCCTGACCAAGCTATTTGAAGGGAAGAACATAAATCAGAATATGACTTTGAGAAAACAGATGAAGGATGTGAAGATCCAGAATGCAGAGACCATACATTCATACCTTACGAGGGCCTCTCAAATCAAAGAACAACTTGTAACAGTAGAAGAAGAAGTGGAGAATGCAGAAGTGATGATAGCCACCTTGAATGGCCTCCCATGATCATGGGATTCATTCATGCAAGGAATGTGTGCCAGAAGGAAGTGATTACTTTCAGCAGACTCTGGGAAGAGCACACACAAGAAAAAGAAGCTCGACTCATAATAAGAGAAGAGAATATGGGAGCAACTGAAGATCAAGCTCTCACCATCCAAAGAAGATCCCTCAAGCGATGAGCAATACGAAGGACTCAACTCTTGAAGAAACTCTTATCCATCTTAGCATTTGGACAAGAAATGATGAATGAAGAAGCTGATGAAGCTGAAGGCTCAAGGAGTCTACCTACGAAACAAATAAAGATAAGTATTCAATCGTCATTTCATGATATTGTTTTGATTATTCACGTGTTTATATTCAGTTGATGTATTATGCATGATAGAATGTTTGCATTAATGACAGTATACTACTAATAAGCATGTAATGGTTAAGTAGCTCATGGTGTTATACAACTCTCCATTGCTACTTATATAGAATAAAACCTCTTTACTGACATATTGGATTAGTGCACAATCTCAATGTTGTCCTGGTAGAGATGGAAGGCATCTAGAAAGTTTCCGTGAGATATGGATAAATGTTGTATTAGCTAAAATAGTTGCATGATCATATACTTATGCATAAGAATTTTCTATTATGAATATGCCTTATGAAATGGTTCTAACCATACAAATGCATTTCAATTGTAGGAAAGATCGCGTACAGTCACCTACAAGCAAAGAAGGATGAGACTTGTTCCGGAGAACAAGTGACGACATTTCAAGATGAAGAATAATATGACGAATGTAGCGACATCATTGATGCAGAACCTTCCAGCTATGAAGAAGTAACCAAGAAGAAAGGGAAGACTAGTTCAAGAAGAATGATGTCTAGGATGTAGTATAGAGACCTAAAGAGAAGTTCGTAGTTCCATCATGCAGTAGATGGAAACATCATGGGATACAAGGCAAGATTCGTAGCACGAGGCATAGACTACAAAGAGACATTTGTAGACACTAGAAATACACATGACAGGTAGAATCATGTGTGCAAATGAAATAAGGCCTTGTACGAGCTCAGAAGACACCCATGGGATAACACATACATGAGGAGCTTCATGAAGACTTGAACCTTTGCTACAAGGTTGAAGATGAAAGTCTATAAAGGATGACAAGCTCACAGATGGGTGCAAGAATAACTTTTGAAAAAGTTCAATATAGAGGATCTTGGTATCTAATGACCCTAGATGGATACATAGAATATTAGTAGCAGAGGAAGTTACTTGTCACTCCGGGATAGAATGTTTTAGTGCATAGAGTATGAAAGATAGAGGGAGTATGATGCTCCGCTTCAGAGGGAGTGACTCTAGAAGATCCTAAGGTTCGACATGGTACGACAGTATGGATAGATTACTGATGACTCTAGCCTTTACTGAGAGTAAAGCGGATTCCAACCTTTTCTTCAAGATTGAAGGTGGAAGACCAGTGATGCTCCTGTTATATGTCGATGACTTGTTCCTGACAGAAAAGAGGAACTCATTAAAGTTGCAAGAAGGAGACTTGTTGTCGAGTTTGAGATGAAGGGATTCGATATGATGCACTACTCTCTAGGCATGGAGGTGTGGCAGAATGCGGATGATATCTCCCAGGGACAAAGGATGATGGACCGCAAGGCCATGACCTCACCTATGGCATCGAACCTAAAGCTATTGAGTGTTTCTTCATCAGAGTCAGTTGATGCCACGATGTATCGTTAGGTGATTTTTTCCTTGATGTACATGACAAATACAAGACCAGATATTTGCTTTGCTGTGAACACATTGAGACATGTTCACCTAATGGTCGCAAAGCATGCAGTAAGTTACCTGAGCCATTCTGACATGGTGAGAGGATTAGGTTCCTTCCATGGCCAGATGTAAGGGTTGAGCCATTCTGTCATGGTGAGAGGATTTGGTTCCTTCCATGTCAAATGTGAGTGCTGAGCCATTCTGATGTGACTGTAGGATCGGTTCCTACATGATCAGATATAAGTGTTGAATGCCATTCTTGGAATGGAGGCACCTGGTCAATTACCAGGAATACTCAGCTTGGTGTTGAGATGCCATTCTCTGGGAGAATGGAGGCTCCTGGTCAGTTACCATGAATACTCAACTTGGTGCTGAGATGCCATTCTTTGGGAGAATGGAGGCACCTGGTCAGTTACCAGGAATCCTCAGTCTGGGACCGGGATCCCTTTTGATGCAATGTGTTCGCACATGGTCAGATGTAAGTGCAGATCCCTTCCGATGTAGTGTGTTCGCACATGGTCGGATGTAAGTGCAGAGCCCTTCCGATGCAGTGTGTTCGCACATGGCCGAATGTAAGTGCATATCCCTTCCGATGCGGTGTGTTCGCACATGGTCGAATGTAAGTGCAGATCCCTTCCAATGCGGTGTGTTCGCACATGGTCGGATATAAGTGCCGAGCCATTCTGGCGCAATGTGTTTACACATGGTCAGATGTGAGTGTTGGGCCTTTCTGACAAGATGAGGTCAAATGTGAGTGTTGGGCGTGCCTTTCTGACAAGATGAGGTCAAATGTGAGTGTTGGGCATGCCTTTCTGACAAGATGAGGTCAAATGTGAGTGTTGGGCGTGCCTTTCTGACAAGATGAGGTCAAATGTAAGTGTTGGGCGGGCCATTTTGACTTAGGGTCAGATATAAGCGTAGAAGAAGACCTACATGGAGGCTAGGCCTACAACCAGCATGAAAAAGGGTTGGTTCTGTAGAACTTCCTGTCATGAGAAGAATGAAGAGATAACACCATTTGATTGAGATAGAAGAAGTAGTAATGATGATGATGATTCAGTGATGATCCAGCTTTGATGATGATCTAGATCAAGTGATGATCTAGACTTGATGATGATCCAGCAATGACTATTCAGATAAAGTGATGATCCAGACATGATGATCCAGCAGTGACGATCCAGACTTGATGATGATCCAATAGTAATGATCCAGATCCAGTGATGATCCAAACTTGATGAAGATGACTTAACAATGAAGATGACTTGACGATGAAGATGACTTGACAATGAAGATGACTTGAAGATAAAGATGACTTGAAGACGAAGATGACTTGATGATGATCCAGATGATACAGAGAAGAAGACTTGTGCTGATAAATCGTGTCGAGAGAATACCTTCCTAGTTAAGAGGGAGTGTTGATGTATTTGTAACTTCGGAATGTATTCACTTGTATATTGTACCCCGATGTTTATTCTGAGAAGTATCTATAATGTAATTGAGTCATGTCATGCCCCGATGTTCCGATTGGGAGATTCAATAATGTAAACAAGTAATGTAAAGTCATTGAGTTTAAACCTCCATTGTAAGTCGGGGCAATAGTCCCCATAGTTATGTCAAGTTTAACCCTCCTTGTTGATCGGAGGGCAAAGTCCCCACAAGTTGTGGGGCACTAGGGTTATTAGACTCTCCTAGAGATGTCGGCTCTAGTAAGTAATTGTTAAGTGGGGCCGACATGTTAAAGTGGACATTAAGTGACCAAAAGAATATAAATAGAGAGTGAGCCTCTCTATTTAACACACACACACTCACTCATTAGGGCGCATGAGTGAGCGAGAAGTAGCTCTCTAAAGTGAGAGAGAGAGAGAGAAGCTGCGGAGATCATCTTTATGTTTTTGGGTTTTACTGCTGCCATTAGTGCTCATTCTATCTCTGAGGAGGTTGCAGGGTTTTCTCCTTTATGGTTTCTCCGAGGAAAATTATGTGTCTCTTGTCTCTTGTGTTTATTGTTGTGCATGTTATTCTCTCAGATAATATCCTAAAATAATGCTAGCTTGAATGATAAAAATCTAACAACATAGACCAATTAAGAAGTAAGAAACCAATCGACCAACCAGGAAGTAACCTGCACACAGCTTGGTTTCTTCCTTTTATAGACTCTTACATGTCGTAATCAATCAACTTCATTCTGTTAGTCGACACACTGTCATTCATATTCTTATACATTTCCATTACAATTGTCAATAGGCACCATCGGGCCAAATTACAAATATGCTTTATTCCATAAAGCACGTGTGACGCTAGCCAACTTCTTACCCATGATCTCCTGAGTTTTCCTTTTCAACCACTGCACGCCTTCTATCGTGGTTCCTTCCATCGTGACTGATCTCGTCGCATCTTCCCTTTTGTCATGGGCTTCTTCTCTCGTGACTGCTTATGTCATAACTTTCCTTCCCCCACTACTTTATATGTCCTATCTATACCTCCATCACAGCTTCATCTGTCACGCAACCAGACTCTTTTCATTTCGAGAAAAATTATAACTGAATTATGCCTATCTTCTCCTAGAGCTAACAAAACAAGAAACTTGAAAACTAGGCATGTCCATGTCCTCGAAGATACTTTTGTTTTCAACAATCTAAATTTGCCATGAGGCTATGAATGGGATAAGTATGAATTGTTTAAGATCCCTAGTGCTTAACCAAACCTTGATCTTTTCCATAAAACTATCATTTTCCCATAGAGACTGTAAACCTATTGAAGACTCTACATCCTTCCACACCTATAAGGTAAATAAGCATTCACAAAACAAATGAAAGTTAGATTCTAATATATTTTCACAAAGACTGCACCAACCAGGACCTTCCACCTGTTTCTTTTTATTTTATCCCAAGTGGGAATTAGATTATGAAAGATTAGCTGCACAAGGACGATACTCTTAGGTGGGGCATGAACCTTCTGTACAAATTTCCACGACTAGTCATTTGAAGGATAGTTTGATCTTTATGTGCTTTGTAACACTTTGAATCATTGTAGCTTGTACCCTTTCCATTCTAAAATTAGGCAAATTCATTTGGTTTCTCCATCAAGCAGATATGTGCTCCCTTTAGTTCTTTAATGAAATTTCCTCATAATTAAGCCTAAGTGCCTTCCATCCCAAGCTCCATTGCTAATAACCATCCTTGACTTCAAATAGAAGATTCAAACTCCTTTTTTTATTCAGTCAAGGGTACATAAACCTTGCCACTATAAATGGGTAATAATATCATTTGATAGGAAAATTTGAGGACTGCACCCTAAAATTGCATCTATCTCAATTCTAATATGTGTTGCTTTGTTGACTTGTCGGACCAATAATTAGCAATGAAATCAAAATAAATAGTAAGATCATTTTAATCGATCAAGGCTTGAACAATGGCCTTCCTTAAGGACTTTAACCATTCTATCAGATTTAGAGGAGTGATGTATTTATAGGAAATGATCCTACTCCACATACTCTATGTAGTCAAGGCTTGCCATAAATATTTGGCAGCCAATGATATTCCAAATTGTAGCAACTTTTTTATTCACCATCCTTCATGATTCTTTGTCTTAATTAAGAGATCCCAACATACTAAATGAACTCTTTTATTCAAGACTACCCTTCGAGAGGTAATTGACACAAAGTCTCTTGATTTTGTTCATTATGCCTTTAGGAATGGCTGCCAATGTGAACCATTAAACCGATGTTGCTTCAATCACTGATTTTAGGAGAACTAACCTACCCCTCGGGAGATCCAACGACTAAACCATTGACTAATCCTTCCCTCTATTTTTTCTAAGAACCATTGCTAGTCAATTTTCCTATATCAATTAGGTTTAAGGAGATATCCCATGTATTTTAATCCCATATTTAAATTCCTTGGTAGGAATATCAAATACTCTTGCTAGAGAAATAGTAAGCATCTCTTCTCAAAACTTATGGCCATACCTTTATCCAAACAAAATAGATCCAACAATTATTTTAGTTGTTGACCTTCTTGCATCGAGCCAAAGTCGAACAAGAGAATGTAATCCATAAAAAATAAATGGGAAATGAAAGTGATCCTTTCTATTTGGACCCCTTGAATCTTCCTTTGAACCTTAACCTGATTAGTAACCCTACTTAATCCCTCCATTATTAGTAAGAAAAGATAGGGGGATAAAGGGAGTCCCTATCTCAAACTTCAAGAGACCTATAATAAGGGTGAAGAAAACCAATTAATGAGATCTAAAAATGAGGCAAGAAATCACATAGTTCATGATCCACTTAACCAAACCATAAGAGAACCTTGTACGTAACAACAACAATTTGAGAAAGATCCAAGAGGAATGATCATAGTCTTTCAAGATATATAGTTTGAGAACAAAAGCTTGGATGGATTCCACCTTAATAGAATGAAGTGCCTCTTGAGTAGAGTTGATTGCTTTGTGGATAAGTATCCCTTCCAAAAAAACAAACTACTCTTGAGAGATGTGCCTAGATAGAAAAGGATTGAGTTTGACTGCTAAAATCTTGGAGACAATTTTGTGAGCATGGTTACACAGAGCTATTGGCCTGAATCTGTCATAAGTATCCAGATTATTATGTTTGGGAATGAGAGCTAAAAAGGTAGAGTTGAGGCTTCTCAAAATTTTACCTTGAAGTCTGGTTTCCTCCACCATCCTTAAAAGGTCATCCCCAACAAGATAAAAAAATCCAATAAGAACTCAATGGCCCAACCATTCAACCCTATACTTTTTTCATTTTTAAAGCAATCCATTGCATTTAGTAGCTCTTCTCTGATTATTTTTTAAAGAAGAACATTGTTATCAACCTCCTTAATCATCCACAGAGAATATGAAACGGCTCTAAGAATTTATTGGACATTCCCTTGCTCTTATTCTATTAATAATGTTCATAAATACTTGACCCCAAGATCGGGAAACCCATGAAACCCTTTAACTACATTCCCACTAGAGTCCTTGAAGGCCCAAATAGAATTTCTTAGCATTGGAAAAATTGTGGAAATATTTAGAATTTTGATCTCCAAACGAGATCCATTTTGTATGGTTTTTAATTTTCTAGTCTATCTCTTTGTCATGTAACAATTTTGTTCTTTAAGCTTCCAGTCCTATGATTGAGCTAACAACCTCATTAGGAAATTGGCCACTTGAAAACGAGTAGATGTGGGATTTCAAATCCTTCTCAATCATATACAAAGTCCTATTCCTTGTAGTGTACCACTCATGAACCCAAATAATAGCTTGTTCCTTGACTTCAAATTTTGAACAATCTGAACATAAGCCGAATCGACCAACTCTGGGTTATACCTCAAGCATCCTGAACCAACTTCTTCAAGTATTTCTCTTCACCCCAAATTGGGTTGTATTTGAAAGGGGCTTTAGGTTTGTCTTCCCCTAATCCTATCTCCAACAATATAGGAAAATGATCAGATACTTGAATAGGCTCAACCCAATATCTATATTGATTCTCTCCTTCAAGAAAAGAGTGATGAACCATGAGCCTCTCAAGTCTCTTTGCAACTCCCACAACACTTGCTCTATTATTCACCCAGGTAGCTTTTAATTCAAGAGGTTCCATGTCTACTAATCCCCTTGCTTCAAACTTGTTTTGGAATAAATTTTCCAACTGACCGAATCTAGCAGAAGATCCCCATACCTCCCCTCTGCTCAAAGTTAAATGAAGGTTGCCTCCCATGATTAAATCATTTGACTCAATCCAATTCTTTTCTAGCAGAGCATTCCAAAAGTCTTCTCGGACATCATATAGACCATAAATTTTTATGAGTTGTAGAGTTCTGTCTAGTTCGTGGTTGTATACCAAAGTAACAAGACCTGAGAAAATAATGAAAGAATTAGAAAGAGATATAAATGACCCCAACTAGTCACCAATCCTCTTGAGAATCCATTAACATCCAAAGATACAAAATTCCCAATTTGCAAACAATTTTTTTTAAAGTCAAGGTCACAACGTTCCCTGCCACCATCGTTTCTTGGATAAAAACCACATTAGGCTTATTTAGGGACATCAATATTTAGAGGGCCATATATTTGGATTGACCCCCTAAGCATCTAGAATTGAAAGAAAGGATACTCACTTATCACCCTTGTAAGGGGTGTTCATTACTTTAAGAACCCTAATGAGAAGGCTTTGTTTGCCTTGGTTGACTTCTATAATCACTCAATCCTGAGCCATATTGAAGGCATATTTGCGGCCTAACCTTACTCCTCTAGGCTCCTTTGGGACATCTAAACCTAGGCCTCTAGATTGGCTACTTCTATAAGATGTGAGATTGGAAGGGGGACAGAGTTGGTAATGACCACCACCACATTTATTTGGACACTGAACTTAGATTTGCGTACTCTTTAAACCCCCACAAAAGATGGGATACAACTTCCCCAAGAGTTTGAATCTTTTTCCAAATCAGTCACTTGAGTACCAACTTACAACATTCCAATTGGATTTTGAGGGCATCCATCCAAGGAAATCAAAGGATTACATGACTCATAGATTTGTCATCATGCACCAGTTGATCAATTTCATGAATAGGGGTCGATCTTTACATAGTAAGCTCGATAGATAAGGAGGGTTTTGAACCTTCCTTCAAAGGATTCGAACTCTTCTTCCAAAGATCATCCAATTTTCCAAATAGGAGGAAAATAGATTTAGAAAATTTGGAGATAGGGGAAGTGGAGATCTTTGTCCCTCCATGGGTATGGTAAGAGATCCAATCTTGACCTCTTCCCTTATAGTGATATCAACCTTCAAGTCAGTAGATGATGGACCCATCTTCTCATCCACAAGATCACAACACTAAGGCCTTCATTAGGGGTCTCTTTAGTAGATGATATTTTCTTGTCCATACTTAGAGAAACCCTAGGGAATTTAAACCTCCAAACATTTTTTAAAAAGGGCAAGTCATAGTCTTTTACATTGTGGCCATAGTTGTGATAACATATACATTTAAAGGGACAATTTTCATAGTCTAAAATTTGTGTTATTTTTTAAAACGATAGATTTATCTCCATGGACTACAAAATCCCTAGTCTCATATCGATGTCAACCAATAGTTTTGCAAATGAACGAGCATTGTTAGATTTGTAAGAATCATCATCTATGATGAACTTTCCCAACTTGTTGTCGATGTCTTTCCAGTGATTGATCGTTCCACAACCACCACAGGCAGTCTAGGAAATATGACCCAAACTAGAGAGGCTTTAGTGAATTCCTCTTATGCGTTAAAATATAGTTTCCAGAGTTTTAATGACAAGCATGCCTTGTCACAAAACCATTGTTCTCTCGATATTTTGTCAGCATCCTCAAGTGATCAGAAAATAAATCCAATCCAACCTTTCTCAAAGAGACGGAAGATAGGACCATAGTTAATAATGGGAACCCAATGAATCTAAATCCATCTACTCAAGTTGTTATGATTCATTTTTTTCCCTAGAAATTTCCCAACTAGGGTCTAACCTAAAAGCCTTCCAACTTGTTGCACTTGAATATCCTTACCTACAACTAAAGAGATGAAGTTGTAAAAGCTTCTTTAAGGCAAGTAAATTCTCTAAAATGCCCACAGGTAATATGAATCCCACATGTTGGCAAGTAATAGTAAATATTGATGATAGATAAGATGATTAATAGTTACATTGGTTTGAATGCTCTAAATTATTTTGAAAATGTGAATGGCCCTTGACAAGAAATTTGGTCCCAGCGTTGATGCCTAATCACGCTCCAAGAAGATTTTTTCTTTTTTTTCCTAGACTCCTTGCAAGAAGGTTTTCACTGGTTTGGTGAATCGGTCTCGAAGATCTTCAAGATTTCAATGCATTCAGAGCTCTGAGTGTTCCTGGGTGAAGCTTGGCCCTCCACAAGAAGATTAGCTTAAAATCTTTGCAGGGTTTTGGTTTTTTAGTGCTCTGAGACTCGTTTATGCCATGGCCGCTGGAGGGGGTTCCTTCCCTCCCCCCTGAACTCACTGGTTTTAGGATATTGGTAGCAGCAAGCAACAAGAGGAAGCTAAGTTAGACTCAACAGACATTTGTCAAGAAATTAGACAATATTCCTTTGGTGGATATACCTATGGAACAACCTTGCCGAACAAACATGAATATTGCAAATCATGGTCTTATTGGCCAGTTTACTGGTCTTTGGCCATCTCCCAAGGAAATCGATGGGTGGGTTCAAAGAAATTGGAAGCCCCTTATCTCAGAAGGCATACACAACAATCTGATAGGTAAAGGATATTATGTATTTCTTTTTGAAAATTCAGAAGTAAGAGATTTAATTTTTAGAAATGGGTCATATTTCATGGGCCCTCAAGGGATTTCTCTGAACAAGTGGACTCCGAACTTTGATCCAAATCAAGATGTCCCTTTTACTATTCCTGTACAGGTTAGGCTGCAGCATCTTCCTCTTCATTGATGGAATTCTGAGTCCTTAGAAGCTATAGGAAACACTTTGGGGAAGTATATTGATAGGGATGGAAGAAGAGAACAATATACTTGTGCCAGAATATGTGTTGAAGTGGATCTAGACGGAGGGATTCCTGAAGCGATTAACTTGATAGTAGTAGATTGGTCACATGTGCAGGAGCTTGATTATGAGCAATTGCCTTTTAAGTGTAGACATTGTCATGGCTATGAGCATTTTTCTAGATCATGCAAGAATAAACTTGAGGAAGAAGTTGCCAAAGAGAAGGGATAACAATGGACACAAGTTTAAAAAAACACGTACAATAAAGCAAGGAAATAAATCAAAGGGAAAAATAGGAGAAATGGGGTTGGGTAGTAATTCCACTGTACAAAAACATAATGAAATTGGAGCAGTTATGAAGGAAATAACAACACAAAACAATTTTGATGTGTTGAGCAATCCAAAAGAAAAAGTTCCTTCAGTTCTTGAAGAGGGAGAAGTTCCACAATCTCAAGATCAGATACGAGAATAAAATAAAGAATTAGCTGAGTCGAATCTTGGTTCTCCTGCTGATGGATACTCCCCCATATATGCAGAAATGGCAAAAAAAAAAGAAACCTATGGATAATTATGGTTCATCTGAAGAAGAATCCCTTGAGAGGTCTTCAAAAGAAGGGCGTAAATCTCTTAAGAAGGTTCAGGAGGAAGAAGTCAAACGTATGAATATGCAAGGAAGTCAAGTTACAATCGAGATGTCAATTGCAAGGAATACTTGGGCTAAACCTTCAAAATGAGGCCCTCTTCCTTCTGTCAATAATAAATAATGAATATTGTCTCTTGGAATTACAGAGGGATTGGAAATTCTTCGAAATATGAAGTTGTTAAATACCTCTTAAGAATGGCTTCTCTCGATGTTTTCTGCTCTAAGAGACAAAAATAGATGAGGATAGCCTTCTTTCCTTAAGCAAAAAAAAAACTAGAAAAAAAATGCAAGGAAGGCTGTAAGTGCACAAAGTTCATCTGGCGGACTTGCAACCCTGTGGACAGAGGATATTTTCTCTTTGGAAAACTCTCTTGAAACGCAACACTGGATTTTTACTGAACTCCAACACATTCAAAGTAAGACATCCCTGGCTATTTTTAATCTCTACTTACCTGTAAATTTTCAAGAGAAAGGAGAATGTTGGAATTCTCCAACATAATTTCTTGTTGCTAATACTCTCTCCAATATTATTGTGGCTGATGATTTAAACATCACAATGAATTCAAAAGAGAAAAAGGGAGGAGTCTGCAGGAGAGATCCCATGACCAAAATGCTAGAGAATCTCATTTTATTATGGGAACTGATAGATTTCAAACCAAGAAAATGCAGATACACCTAGACTAATAATCGAACAGGAGAAGGAAATATATCTGCCAATTTGGACTGATTTCTGGTTCAGAGCTCTTTTTTTATGGAAAAAAAATTATTTCCTCCAGTATCTTGCCCAACCTTACTTCGGATCATAAACCTATAATGTTGCAGTTAGATGATGAAGAAGATCTCAGCCCCATACCCTTTCGGTTCAGTCCTCATAGTATCCAAGGCATGGGGTCTCCTAGTCATTGGATCGTCGAATTATGTGTGCGAGAGAAAACTAAAAAATACCAAGGTTGCATTAAAGGAATGGGTAAATCATTCTCTTAACAATCCAATCAACGATAAAAAAGAGGCCCTGGAAAAATTGGAGGAGTTTCAGTTGGAAATGGAAGAAACAAAAATCACCTTCGCCATGTTGGAAAAAGAGCAAAAAACATAGTTTAACTCCTTTCGAACGTTTAGGAAGGAAGAAGAATATTGGAGGTTAAAGTCACGTAGTACTTGGTTGAAATCGAGAGATCGAACTACCTCTTTTTTCCATAAACAGTATAGAGCCAGACTTTCCCAAAATCATATTTTGGAAATCTCCTCTTTGACTGGTGAAACTTTTAATGGCATTTCTCAAATTAAACTGGCGTTTGAAGCACATTTTCAGAGCCTGTATAGATAGGATGGCTCTATTGATTCAAATTTAACCTCATAATTTTTTTCCAACATTCCTTGTTTGGTGAGTGAGGAGGAAAATGTTGAGTTAATGAAGCCTTTTTCGGAGGAAGAGATCATTGATGTTATATGGTCTATGGAACCCGATAAAGCCCTAGGCCCTGACGGATTCTCTCTTCATTTTATAGATTTTGTTGGACAATAATCAAAAAATATTTACTTAGGATGATCAAAGCATTTCAATTAAAAGCCAAAGTTGGTGTATGCACCAATGCCACCTTCCTTGCATTAATTCCTAAAGAAGTTAATCCATCTACTTTTGATTTTAGACCTATTTTACTTTGTAATGCATCTTATAAAATCTTCTCTAAACTCTTAGCAAACATGCTCAAACCTCTACTTGGGAAGTTGATATCACCTCTTCAAGGTGGGTTTGTAAAAGGGAGACATATTTTGGACAATGTGATTCAAGTTCAGGAAGCCATGCATTCCAGCTTTCAATGAAAGGAGAAGGGCATGCTAATTAAACTCGATATGGCAAATGCTTTTAACATGGTAAATATATCCTTTATTTACAAAGTTCTATGTTCATTTGGATTTAGCCCTGCATTTATAAATTTGATAAAATCTTGTACTGATAAACCTTGGATAGCACCATTAGTAATGACAAACCAACAAACTTCTTTCAAGCAACTAGGCGTTTTCGACAGGGCTGTCCACTCTCGCTGTTTTTGTATATTCTAATGGTTGATACTTTGAGTACAAAGTTAACTTTAGGAAAGAAATGATGGGATTATTCCAGGCATCAAATCAACAAGTGGAGTAGAAGCTATTAACCATGCTCTCTTTGCGGATGATATATTGCTTCTGGGAGGGGCTTTGCTAAGGATGGCAAGAGTTTTTTTTAGAAATTATGCAACATTTTTGTATTATTTCAGGGGCTCTTATGAACAATCGAAAGAGTGTTGTGTATGGATGGAACTCAAATCACTCATTCATTGCAAACATTTCACAAATTTTAGGTTGTGATGGATTTGACACATGGGACAAGGTCAAGTATTTGGGTCTTACATTAACCCTGGGACAAAACAACCTTTCTCTTTGGAAGGAAATTATTAGCAAGATAAAAGCAAAGATTTCCTCATGGGGTGGCCAATGGCTCACGAAGGCAGGGAAGCTAATTTTGATTAAGTCAATTCCCTCATCTCTCCCATTTTACCAATCCTCTCTTCTCCTGGCTCCAAAAGCGATTAAGGACCAGATATCCAAGCTGATCAGAGACTTCCTTTGGAGAGTTGGAAAAAGAAATCAAAGTTGACTGCATTTTGTTAAATAGGGATATTGTTAAAATATTTGTACTAGAAGGTGGATTACAAATTAGAGACCCAGGATTGGATAATCTAGCTATGGGAGGAAAATTGTTGTGGCAACTCTTCTCTAATAAAAAGCATCTGGCTAGTCAATTTTTTTGGAAAAATATCTTAATGGAGGAACTATAATAAATCTACAGATGAAAAATACCCCTAAAGGTTCTATTACATGGAATTTATGCAGAAGAGGATTAGAATTCTTTAATCAACATCTTTATCGTATTCCGGGAAATGGCAGGAAAACATTACTGTGTGATGACGAAATAAAAGGCAACGCTCCTTTAAGCACTAATTTATCCATTTCAGAGATCCAGCTCTGGCTGGTTAACAAAGGTCTTTTAAGACCGTATGATATTACATCTTGGGACAGAAATGGGAATTGGGCAATGTGGGCTCTCCCAGATCTGCCAGAACGTGGACACCCCTAGCTTCTTGCTCAACAGAACGCGTTGTTGATTAAATTGACAGGTCTGGCTCCCATACACTCATCGTGCAAGGATGTGTGGGGGTTGAGGAACTTCTGGCAATTACTCAACAACTCGTGGTTTTCAGGTACTTCAGCCTATCACGATTTCATCCCACAATGCAACCTTTTGGAAAACAGTATGGAATTCTCCCAGTATTCCAAAAGTAAACTTTTTTACTTGGATTCTCATGCACTAGAAAGCTTTAACCGGTGGTAGCCTATCAAAATGAGGTTTCTTTGGATCGTTTAGATGTTGTTTTTTTTATAAAGTTTCCAAGACTTCATACCATATCTTTGTTGGTTGCATTTTTACACAAAAAGCTTGGGCACATATCTTTTGTGGGGCCAGTTTTAGTTCCTTCAAATACTAAACCTGTTTGTCTTTTTGCAAACTGGCAGTCAAGGTATCCTGGAATTATTTCAAGCAGTCATGAATGGAGGAAAATATGGCAAGCCATTCCAAAATTTTTATGGTGAAAAATTTGGTTAGCAAGAAATGATTTGATTTTTAGCAGTAAAGCCACAAAACCAGAGATTGTAGCAATAAAAGCTAAGGCTTTTCTATTGGAAGTTGTGGGAAATTCTCAAATTGATGCCATTAAACTTAAACCTGAGCATAAATGGCTTGGATCACTACACACGGATAAAATTCAGTTGGGTTCTGGCAGGCCTGTTATTAAACCAATTCGACGGGTTAGACTTCCGGAAAAGAATTTCCAGAATTGTGGCAAAAGGAAAATAAAGTCTCGATCTTCTTCAATGGAGAGTCAAAAGGTAATCCGGGGAAAGATAGGGCATGGGGACTGATTTTATACCCAAGAGGAAGGTTAGAAACCAACTTCAGCTGGGGAGTAGGGCATTTACAAATAACCAAGCAAAATTATTTGCTCTTCTAAAAGCCTGTCAAATCGCAAAGGAAGTTGGACATAACAACATTCAAATATTTGGAGATTCAAAAATTATAATAAAAGTTTTAAACTTTGCTACGAAGTTAACCAATCTCAGTTTGAATGTGACTATGCAAAGGCTGCATTTTATTTTGATAGACTGTGTTTCTGTTACCTCTTATCACATTCTTCGTGACTTGTATAAGATGGTAGATTACAAAGCAAATCAGGGCTGTCATCTTCCTTCAAGAATGTTAAGCTTGAATGAAGGTCCTAGTTTGATGCATCCCATTCCATAATCTTGAAATGAGAAGATTTGAAAATAAGGAACTGTATATTTCAGAATAGATGTAATTGAGTGGAGGCCCAACAAATTTCTTTATCAATAAAAAAAAAAGTTTTGGTTAAAAAAATAGTTACATAGGTTTGGGCTTTATATAAGCCCGTCGTGCACCTTTTCATAAAAGGGCATGACAATTGACCTTAGATAGTCTTTTAATTAATAATAAATTAATAAATTAATTATTTTTATTGTTACATTGCCTTCCCCTTAAGGGAAGCTTTGTCCTCAAAGCTTCATTGACAACAATGTCTGATTTTGCTTGAACTGTCATCTATGGATCCTTTGTGACACTTGATGAGATAAGACGATACGAGTTACAGATTCCCTAGGAGAATTGTCGCATCGTATCTGCTGTGGTCCATCCCAAATCTATTTTGATCAGACCTCTGAGATCGTTTTGGGAAACGGGTCGTCTCAATTGTTGCTTAGTATGTCGAACTATTTGCTTATCAACATAACTCTTTTGTGAATGCTCATTTTGACCCTGTCGTTGGTTAAAATGACGATTATAATTGGGATGTTTGTAAGGCATATGTATTGTTTATTTTTCTTCCTTTTGAACTGCGGTGAGGATTGCCTTCACTTCCTCGACTTGACTTTGTTTTTCGGAGAGTCTGGATGCTTCTTTATGGATTTGAGCTATTTGTTCTTCAGTAGATTGTTTTTACTCTGAATCTTCTTGAACCTTTCGTCTTGCGACTTTTTGTCCTTTTTTAACTTCTCGATTTGTTTCTCTATTCTTGATTAAGATTCTTTAGGCGCTGGTTTTCTTCTTGATTTTCTAGAACTCTTCCTTCAAGGTCTTCATTGGACTGTTCCTTCTTGCGACTATGTTTCAGTTTTTTAATCTTCGTAATTAATATTTTATTATGTTTTCTTAATCAATATATTTCTTCACTATTACTTGTTAATCTGTTATTGAATTTCATAATTTCCAACTTGTGCTCTTTTTTTGAGTCGTCCTCTTTCTACCCAAGTTCCTCAATTTGTTGCTAAAGGCGACAATTCTCTGCTTCTTCGCATTTTACTTTTGTCTGAATTTGCGTGATTTTGTCATCTTTGTCCTTGATGATTTTGTTTAATTGTTTTATTTCTTCTTTATTCTCGACTGCATCTTTCATGATTTTTTGGTTTTGTAGATTCTTATTGGTATATTTTTTACTCATTAATTCCTCAATTTGAGTAGATAATCTCTTCGCACTAATTTTTAGATAATGAATCTCCTGCTCCATTAATCCCTTAGAAATATCCATCTTTGTCATGTCAAATACTTTGTCCAATGCTACTTGTAGTTGGGACTGCAATTCTGATTTAGAATTCGTCATAATTCATGATCTCTAGTGTTCTTTGACAATAGTTGGTTTTCCTTTTGATTGACTTCTTGTCTTCTTCGATTTTGTCTTGTTTTTCTTTACTCTTGTAATTTAATAATTGTAATTAATAGAGTTATTAAGTAATAATAATAATAATAATAATTTTTGAATGTTGAAATAATTAATTTTCTTCCCCTAAAGACTTCTTGTAGATTGGGTGGTTGGGAGGAATGATTGTTACCTTCCCCACCTAAGTTTAAATCCCACTTCCTTCTTAGTAGAAATTATTATGCACTTTTAGATTTTTTTCCCCTTAAGTTTTGTAAAGTGGTGTAGATTGGGTGGTTGGGAGGAATGATTGTTACCTTCCCCGCCTAGGTTCAAATCTTGTTTTTTGGTTTGTTGTTGGAGAATAAACCCAAACCCACTTATTATGAAACCACGTGTGGTTTTACTTTTACCTTTTTTTTTGGAAAAAAGGTCACATTTTTTAGGGAAACCCTAGTATAGTGGTTAAAAACCCGAATCATGAACTCTAACTTCTCTCTAATACCAATGAAGGGGTAAATTCTCTAAAATTCCCACAGGTAATCTGAATCCCACATGTTGATAAGTAATAGTAAATATTGATAATACATAATATGATTAGTAGTTACATAGATTTGGGCTTTATATAAGCCTGTCATGCACCTTTTCGTAAAAGGGCATGACTATTGACTTTAGATAGTCTTTTAATTAATCATAAATTGATATTGATATTAATTTATTATTTTAATGTTACAAGATATAATGCAACCGCATGATTTTATCACTTCCCACCTTTGTTTCTTGGCACTCCCCTTGACCTTCTCATCATCCTCTATGGTTAAGGCATTCTCCTCCTGCTTAGAGTTCCCATACCCTAGTTCTTTAGAACCTTTCTTAGTCAACAATTGCGGGTCCAAATCCCTATTGACAAACTTCAAGGGTTCCAATAACAAATTTTTCCATCCATATCAAACTCCTCTGACTGAGAACCACATTCCACTTGCACAAATTGAGAAGGGTTATTAGTTGTGAAATCTTGACGAGTCCCATCAGCTACCAAGATGACTTTACCATAGTTAGAATCCACGACTGTCAAGGACCCCACATGATGAACTAAATAATTATCCAAGCCTCCATGTACTATCTCTCCAGTGACGATCTAACAACTATCAATGCCCTCGACCTGTTTATTGGCACTTTCCAACCTTACAAATATGTCATCCTCTACGAGCAAATCCTTGTTGTAATCAACAAGTGGTTCATACTCTACTATTGGCCCCACACTTTCTAGAAAACAACCACCTATGCCAAGGAATCTAACCTAGAGTTTCCACAGGGTCACAACATCCCCAATAATTTACTATCTTATTACTTGATTATATTGTAGAAACTATTATGAGCATCTATCCTAAGCATCAAAATTGACTAATTAGAATAAACAAAATTCGGTTATAAGCTATATTATGAATTTAACAGTAGTTGAATTATTGATTTTGTACTTAGAAACATCAAACTATTAAAAGAAAATATTTTTTACATTGAAAATTTTGAGATTAACACAATGTTTAGAACAATGATTAGTTAGATAATTGTTAATAACACCCTTTAAGGAATAGGGGTGTTACACGGAGTCAATCTATCCTAAAATTGTAGGCTAAGTATTTCTCAATTACTTGTCATCAAACCTTGTTGATCATGATTCATTGTTTTCAAAATGTTGTTGATTACATGTCATTTGACTTTGGAAATGTGCCCACATGATCATAATCCTCCTCCCACTACTTCTTGATAATGCTGAGTGGACGCAGATCTTCTATTGAGTTACTCCAACACTTCTAAATATGTTGAACTTTTGTGGGTTGAAGTAGTCTTATTACAAAGGTCATAGTTCTAAGCCACATGCACTCTACAATCGACTATCAACTTCAATAGAAATGGATCAAAGCTTATGCACGGGATTAATGAACTTCAATTGCTAGGTTTTATCTAAGTCCTTAGAGTAGTGCCTCTTAGACAAGCAAATCATAAAAGAGATAAGTACACATTTGGATAAATCACTGGATTTTAGGTATCGTCTTTGAGAAGCCACTAAGAAATTGTGAGATGACTCATTGCTCATTGGACATGACGTGTGAGCTCTTCAAAGTTAATAGTGGATTCAAATTATGCAATAATATTGATTTTTTTGACATGATGCATATAATGTGGACTATTGACCTCATATAAAGTAATGGTTTTCATTCCTTGATTGAGTTTTATTGGTGACCCATGAAAATGTCCTCAGACACAGTGACGACCCTTAATATCCTCCTATTCCAATAATCCTTTAGAGATTTACCACTTGCACGTTCTTTCTACATGCCTCATTTTAGTTAGCCATTTAAATTTTGTATTAGAAACTTTTGAGAACTCCATAAAAAACCTTGCTTTAGTTAAAC
The DNA here is from genome assembly GCA_001517045.1 of Pseudotsuga menziesii. Classification (NCBI taxonomy): domain Eukaryota; kingdom Viridiplantae; phylum Streptophyta; class Pinopsida; order Pinales; family Pinaceae; genus Pseudotsuga; species Pseudotsuga menziesii. The sequence goes on from LPNX011111887.1 coordinate 190,211, forward strand.
TAGGGTTTAATTAGATGATGAATGAATATATCTTCCATCATGTCCTCCGACTATATATCGATTACTAATTAACATGTTGAAAACCCATTTTAATTGATACTTAGATCAACTCATACTTATAACTTCAATGAATGAATGCATAAGTCAATCACTTATGATCTAAGGACAGAATGGAGCGAGTGCTAGGGTTTGATGTCGGTTACAATGGCTACGGTCAGGCTGTGGCCTCTTGTGTCGGTTAGGGTTGCGTCGGTTCCTGACTCTGTCGATACCAGTTTTCTCCCAATCCCAGCACCTGCTCACCATGGTCATCACTCATTTGGTTTGTCTGTGGTAACTTTACCTATCGCTGTCACGACTTTTCGGGGTTCAGTTGACTGCTCCTCGATGGTGGCAGTTTTCAGCTTGTCTGGAAACTATCTTTGGTTTTCCGGCTGGGACTTCTAGCTCTCAGTTTTTAGTGTCGGGTCTTTCTGCAGTTTGCTGACGGTGGTTTTCTTGAAAGCGACTTCGGGTTTTGTGGCTATGACTCCTGGTCTTTCCTCTTTCAGCGCCGAGTCCTGCGATGGTTTCCTGCATTCGGTCAACACCCACTTGCTCTGACATCATATCGTTAACATCATGGCGTAGGTACTCTCCTTTTTTCGACACTCTGCTTTTATATGATTTCTGGTTTTTGGGTTTTGTCCTGCTGCCCCCGCTGGTCGCTTGGGTTCTCGGGTTGTCCTAGGTCTATGGAGTTCCCCCTCGTCGCAGAGGGCTAGTACCAACCATTCAAAAAAAGTGGGAACTAGGGGGTTAACTTGTTGGTTCACTGTACTCTCCGGTTTGTGCTCGGTTTTGGGTCTTTGGTTTACCTTGGTTTTTCCTTCTCCCCCGTTGGGTTCTATAACCCTAGCTCTGGTTAGGGTTCCAGTTTGGTCTCATGGGCATTGTGTTACTTAACCTTGGGTCTCGGTTAGGGTTTACCCTCGGACCTTTTACTGCTTCATGAGTCGTGATGCCTTCTGACTTGCTCTGTTCTCGAACTAGGGTTCATCGCTTCGTGGTTTTTTCTAGCTAGGGTTTACTGCCTTCTACTGTTTTGATTATTCTTTCTAGCTGACCCTTGGTTATATACCCTACCTTGTTTCTCGATGGCGACCCTTGATCTTTTTATTCCCTCCAGCGCTAAGATTGTATCTACTTACCCCTCCCGGTATCAGGTCCGACGTAAGACAAAGATCCTCGCTGCGTTGGATCATAAGCGTCGTTACGTTGTGGGTCGGGACATTATGATAGACTGAGTTTCAGAACTCTGTCATCGTGCTCTCATCGGGAATTTGGAATACTGTTCAATGGATAAAGAGGAATTGGTGGCTTGGGCCACACTCCACTAGAAGCCTGTCCTTACCTATGTACCCACCATTAGTCTTTTGGCCAATTGTTGGTTGGTTTTCGTTTTCCTCGATGACTCCGATGCCTCCTCACGTATTCTTGACTCACTGTGGACCATAGGCAGTGGTTCCCTAGTACTTAGTCGTTGGCACACGAACTTTGACCTTGTTAAAGAATGGGTTATTAAGCGTCATCTTTGGGTTTTAATGCCAACCTTACCATTTCCCCTCTGATCCAAAGACATTCTCACTGGTATTGCCAATACCATTGGCAGGTTCATTGCCCTGGATAAAGATTTCCACACTACTTTTGATAAGCGTATTGCTAAAGTGCTAGTAGAACTGGATGTTTCTCATGGGCTTCTTCCTAAAATAGAGATTGATTGTAACATTGTGGTGATCACTCAAAAACTTGATTATTTGAGGATGTCGTTCCGCTATAGTTATTGTCACGAAATTGGTCATTTGCAGAAGTCCTGCTCCTTTTTATTGCGAGGCAATCCACCCTCTGCTGGATTCGATGATTCTGAGCCCTCACTTGATTGCTCACCTACTCCTTCTTTGCATCTCCATACCCCTTAGGACTCTTTGCCGTAGAATGATGTATCTTCTGGATTACCTGCTCCACCCACCACGCTTGGCCCTTATGATTCTTCCTCTCCTACCTCTGCTGGTGATCTGACCAAAGGGGAGCTTTTGTTCATCAATGATGTCGAATCTTTGGCTTTAACCTCCTCTCGGTCTCGTATTGGTTTGGCCGCAGACCCTTTGTCTCCTTCACATACTCCAACTCCTGTAATCACTCTCTCGCCCCCCTTTAACCTGGAAAACTTCCCCCCTCTTACCCGTTCCTCATCCCCTCCTGTTATGGCTCAGCTTGGCAGTCCCTTAACCACTCCCTCCTTTGATGATCCTACTCTCCTCAAAGCTGTGGACATCTTCACGGACAAAACCCTAATCTCACCCTCCATCTTGCCTTTGGACTCGATTAGATTCGAGAATGTGACCATCAGAAAGGCTAAAAAAGGTAGTAAAGTCTCCTCTCAAGCTCCTACAAGTCACTACACCCCACTCTCGGCTCACATCAAAGCAACTGCTAGATCAAACTCCTCTTCACAGACACTTAGAGCGATGTCTCATGTTTCTCAATCTGTCCCATGAAGATTGTCTCCATGAACATTCGTGGTTTTGGGGGACCTACCAAACAGAAAGCCCTCAAAGAACTGCTTACATCACTTAACCCTGACATTATCCTTCTGCAGGAAACGATGTGTGATCATATTACTGCCCTCCGTCTGTTTGCTTACATGAATCCGGGTTGGGGATTTTGTGCAATTGATGCACTTGGTCTTTCTGGGGGTATCCTATCGGCTTGGAACCCTAGCCTGATTCGATGTAAAGGCTATCATTCCTTTGTAGGTATTCTTCTTACTGCTTGTTTTAAAGGCCTTGACTCTGTCTTCTCCATTGTCAACTGCTATGGACCCTATACAAACAAAATAGCCTATTGGGACTCTGCTGTTGCAGGCGATATCTTCAACTATCCTAAGCTCATCTTGGCTGGTGATCTAAACTTCACTGTCTCTGATCTTGAGGTCTGGGGTGATCATGCTCGTATGGATCATCACTCTCTATACTTTGCACAGCTTCTAGACTCTTTGCATATGGTAGATCTAGCTCCCACCAAGATTGGGCCTACCTGGAGAAATGGCAGAGTAGGACCTGAGGGTGTTAGCAAAAGACTAGACAAATTCCTTGCCTCTTTACATTTGATCCCGAACTTGGGTTGTTATCACTCCTGGATCCAGCCCTCTGAAATCTCTGACCATTACCCTGTTTGTCTTGAGTGGAACTTCAGACTGAAATGTCATTTGTACCCTTTTAAGTTCAATCGTGCCTGGCTCCTTGATGATGATTTTACTGACCTTGTATCCTCCTCTTGGATGGCACCTGCTCCCTCTGCTGGCCCCATGTTTGACTTCAACTTTAAGCTTCAGAGACTCAAAAATGATGTAAATACTTGAGAAAAACTAAAAAATACTCTGAGATCGAAGGAGATTACTGAGGTTGACCGAGCTATACTCACTCTCCTTGCTTCCCACCACTCTGGTATTCTCTCTGAGAAGGCTTCCTCCTCCCTTGCTCTCTTGAAAAGTAGAAAGGAATCCTTGCTTTCACATCATATCCTCACCTGGAAGCTCAAAAACAGAGTTGACTGGATTCAGGAAGGAGATGCCAACACCAAATTTTTTCACTCCTTTGCTTCTGCTAGGAGGAACCACAAAGCTATCTGGTCACTTCAGAATCAGTCTGGGGAAACTATTGAGGATGATGCAAAGTTAAAGTCTTTGGGTGTACAACACTTCTCTGAACTCTTCTCTGACGATGGTAAAACCAATATTGAGGCCCAACTCAAAGTCATCAGCCTTTTCCCATCCTTTCTTCAGGAAGAGGATCAGGCCCCTTTCTTGTCAGCTTTCACACTTAAAGAAGTAGAAGATGTTCTCAAGGGGTTTAAAAAAGATAAAAGCCCTGGGCCTGATGGGTGGCTGGTGGAGTTCTACCTTCATTTTTTTGACTTGTTGGGGCAGGATATTCTGAAGGTCATCGAACATTCTAGGCTGGAAGGTAGGGTCATTGGTGCTCTCAATGCCACTTTTATTACACTCATACCTAAGTGTCATAAACCCACTACCCTTGCGGAGTATAGGCCCATATCCTTATGTAATCTGATTTATTAGACTATCTCTAAATTAGTCGCCATCAGACTTAAGATAGTACTAGATAAGGCTATATCCAAGCATCAGTTTGGCTTCCTGCATGATAGGCATATCATTGAACTGGTTGGTATTGTCCAAGAAGCTCTCCATAATATCAAAACTGAAAATCAGAATGTAATGGTTCTGAAACTTGATCTGGTAAAGGCTTTTGACAGAGTTAACTGGTCTTTCTTGAGGTTGGTCCTTCTTTAGATTGGTATTCTTGGCAGCTTTATCAATTGGATCATGGGCTGTGTTGAGTTAGCAAACTTTGCTGTACTGATCAATGGGACCCCATCCAATTTATTTCCTGTGTCTAGAGGCATTAGACATGGATGCCCTCTGTCTCCTCTCCTATTCATATTGATCATTGAAGGTTTAAGTCTATTGATTATTCAGGCGCAAAGCACAGGAGATATATCAGGCATCAAAATTGCTCCCAGTCTTTATCTTACTCATCTGCTCTTTGTAGATGATGCAGTCCTTTTTAGTTCTGGCACATTGGCTGAGTGGCAGCACTACAAGAACATTCTTGACACTTTTTGTTGTGCAATCAGAATGGAGATCGATGCTGATAAGTCTTCCTTTCGTTTCAATAACATTGAGGATCCAGTTAGACAACAAATTTTTAATCTCGTGCCTTACAAGATGGAACCTATTACTGTTGGGTTTAAGTACCTGGGCTACGACCTCAAGCCACTGTGGTATGGCATAAAGGACTAGAAATGGTTTTTACTGAAGTTCAAAAAAAAATTGAGCAATTGGACCTACAAGCTACTCTCTCTGGGTGGTAGATTGGTACTTGTTAAATCTGTCTTGATGAGTCTTGCTGTGTACTGGCTCACACTTGCTCGTATGCCCAACACTATTCTGACTTACATCAAGAGATACATCTTTATTTTTTTATGGGGCTGCTCGCAAGGTAAACATAAGTATCATTTGGTAGATTGGTTCTCCATCTCCAGGCCCTATACTCTCGGAGGATGGAACATCAAGAATCTAGAGTGGTTCAGTTTGGCCCTACGAAACAAAAGCATATGGCTTGTTCTTAACAGTGCAGGGTTGTGGTCTCAAATCATCAAGCACAAATACCTTAAGAACCTACTTGTTGATATTTGGCTCAGACGGAAGACCTTCAAAGTCCAGGGTACCTCTCATATGTGGAATGGCTTCATATGTGCTATGTCTTGGATCACCAGATATCTTGGGTGGAAGATTGGCAATGGCAAAAATATCAAAGTAGGCATTGATCCCATAGCTGGTGTTTCCTTTGAATATATTCTTCCAGAAGACCTTAGATCATATTTGGAAGATTATGGTATTCTTACCCTCTCTGGTGTACTCAACAAAGGCATTGCCACATCCTCGACTGATTATTGGATCTCGGCTGGCGAGCTAGAACTGGGTGGACTATGGAAGGAAGCCTGGTCCAACTATATCAAAGGCTTGTAGCATGGTGGGATACGTATCAACAATCAACCTGACAAACTGGTATGGATGTATAATAAGTCTTCAGGTATGGTAAAAGCCAATCTCGTGTATGATCTTATTGCCAATGCCCTTGTATCTAACAGACCGGTTGATCTCTTGATCAAGATATGGAAATTTCACATGCCACTTAAGATCATCTGTTTCTTTTGGCTCAGTCTGTTGAATAAGATCAACACATGTGACAACTTGATAAAAAAAGGTTGGTTTGGCCCATTCTGGTGCTGTCTATTTAAATCAGCATTAGAGTCTATTGACCACCTATTTCACGGTTGCAGCTTTACCAGGACAGTTATTGCTCTCATCAGATCTTCTCTTGACATTTCAGATTTCTGGAGGGAATCAAATTTTCGTCACAATGTTTCTTCCTGGATCAGCTTAGGAAATACTTTTAAGTATCTTCCTCTTCTTCTTACTTGGCAAATCTGGATAACCAGGAACAAATGTATTTTTGAGGACTTAAAGCCTGATATTTACTTTACTGTCCTCTCCATTAAGAATCAGTTACAGCTCTATCTGGTCAAAGTTCAGCTGAAATACAATAGGAGAACTATTGGACTAGCTCCTTCACTATCTTTTCCAGTAGGCTTCTTTGACGGGGCATCAGCTAATCATATGGGAGGTGTTGGTGTTCAACTATTGCTCAGTAAAGAACACTATTTTTGCTTCAAGTTGGGAGTAGGCCTAAGCACAAATACCAGATCAGAGTTGCTGGCCTTGTGGACACTCTTTCACTGTGCAAAAATCATGGGCCTTCCTTCTTTACTTATTCATGGGGATTCTGCTGTCATCATCAATTGGTTCAATCAAAGATCAACACTTACTTTACTTTCTCTTGATGGGCGATGTCATTGTATTAGAGAGCTGGAAACTAACTTCATCCAACTCACTGCCATTCACATATATAGAGAGCACAATACAATGGCTGATAGCTTATCCAAAGAAGCATTAACACTGGCTCAGGGCCAGCTTCAGTTTGTTGAATTCACCAATGGTGAATGTATTAATCAGGGCACTTTCTATCTTTTCTAGCCCTAAGCACTTGACTTTCTGTGTTGCTGTCTTTTTGACATCCTTTGGATGAAGGTATTGATGAGTCACATATTTTTCTGTACTATTCATGTTTTTGCTTCTTTGGATTAGCTATCCAGTTATAGTATGAACTCTCTATGTAATGAAGGGTATGAAGCAGATGTCGTTATACTCTCCTAGCTTGTACTTCACTTTGAAGTTTTTAAGGCACTTGAACTTGAGCTGTAGACAGCAGTATGGATTGATCCCTCCTTCATGAGCCTTGCTGAAGCAGATATTGCAGTTACTCCTGCCGATGTATTACACCCTCCATGAACACAACACATGTTGAAGATGTAAAAATATTCCCTTTGATTTCAATGAAATAGCAAGGAACTGATATTTTCCTTTGGAAAAAAAAATTTCAATGAACATTCGCTTTTTTAGTTTGAAAAGATCTTATACTATCCTAAAAAAAAAAATTCCTCAAATTCTCTCTTCCCCATTTTAAGGTGTCTTTACCTTTTTATTATAAAAAAACAAAAACAAAAACAAAAACATTCCTCCATAATTTTTAAGGCGTCTCACGAGAAAGAAAAAAATGACTTCAACCCCCAAAATAGGAAAATCTCTTGTTCAAAATTTACGGCTTTATTTCCTCTTCCTCCAATGTGAGAATAAATATTAAAAAAAAAAAATACCTTTTTCCAATCCTTATAGGTAGGGGAAACATATTTTGTCCCAATCCTTATAGGTAGGGGAATTAATAGGACAGCTTCACAGTAAAACCATATTTTCGTAGCTTGCATAGGACCACAGTCTCGATCAAATTCGCGTCTCACACTGTGACCAATAATGGGCACTGACGTGGGTAGAATCTTAATAAAAAGGACCGATGAAAGACGAACAAAACTAGGGCTTAAGGACACGGGGTTTAACCGAAAAAGATGATTTTGCACGCAGGGGAATGCAGGAATCCGTGCTTCTGAGCCTATTCATCCATTACTGACCCTCAGCGTGGCAAAGCTTCGCGATGAAGAACTTGAAGGTGTTATCGGAATCCAGAACTGCCGTGAATTTGCAGGCAGAGAGTGAAGAACTCTTGTTGTCAGCTCTGGACGTGGAGCAGAATCGAATCTTCTTTGCTTCTTCAGCAAATATAATTTATGGGATTCATCTCTCCGCTTCTCAGGTAAGATTAAAAGGTAAAGTTTTGTACAATATGATCAGAGATAGATTGCATGCACCTTTTCAGCTACGCCCACTCAAAAGAACGGGCCCAGAAAGCTGATGAAATGAAGTCAATTTGGATGGACGTTTTAGGAAAATGATACTGAAAGATGCTGCTCTACTCTACCTTTACTTTTTGTTTTCGAAGATTTTACAGACTACTTCATTTATTTAGACAATTGAACTGGCAAATCATGAAACGCAGAAACAGTAAAGCTCAAATAGGATATTGTCTTTGGGCTTTTGCGAAGGGAGGGTTAGTTTAATATTCAAGAAACCAGCTTCAAAATGCTGCTACATTGTTTCTCCAAGCTGTCATTGCTCCAATTGCTCACTGGCGCAACGGGATAACGATTCAGGGCTTTTCGATGGGGGCGGCTTGGTTTAAGATTGTTAGTGGACCGTGTAGGGGAATTTATTTTCCTTTTTATTTAGGGTCGCTGTCGGGGACAACCAACCATATGTCCTCTGTGTGCATGAGGGGATATCCAGACATCTCTGGTTTGTAGCGGACGTCCTGGATACCCCTAGGATAACCTGTTTTTGCATGTCTTTGGTCTATCCCTTGCAAATGGGGATGCCCGAGGGTTGTCCGTTTGTAACTTGTCCCTAGTCCTATACGTAGTGATGTTAAGGACGTGTCCCTACTTCCTTGGACATATTTTTTGGAACACTAAATATAACTCAATGCAACCTTCATTTTGAGAAACGGGAGATAGTTAATACCTACTACCAACTATATATTACAGAAACTAGCCACAATAGAAAGTTTCATTGAATTAGGAATCTGATAACATAAACGTGTAAACCTATTAAAAGAATCATAAATATGTTCATATACCACCATCTGCTCTGAGAGCTTAGAGATCGATAAAAAAGATAATACATTGATATTGGTTGTGCTGAGAGGCATATTCTGCAACCTAGTATGAAATAGATTGTAATAGCTGTCCCTTCTATTAGTTTGTAATGTTTACGTGGATTAAATAAAAGAGAACTAAATATATTCTCATGTGTTTTTAATGACTCTAGGGAATATTAATAAATTTTATTTCTCTTTCTCAGACACACATATAGATACATCTTAATCCAGATTTATCACGCACTTGGATGGATCAGATTCCCTGAGATGCAATCCTTTTCACAAGATTAGATTTTGCACTTTCATAAAGGGATTTGATGGCTCTCTGTACCTTGATAAATCCCATGTTAAGATGAATATATGCCAGTATAAACAAATTGAGGATTTTATCCATATGATTAAAAAAGTATTTTGTTTTATCGTGTTGTACTTAATGCCATGTTGCAACCATATGTCCTTTGGCACTTGATTTTGTCCTATGCACAATCTTAATTGTATAAGGTAAATCAGATTCTAAAAAAGTCATAACAAGGTCATTCTTGATTTAAAATACCTCAATAGTTAATATGTTAATGCCAAGTTCCAACCATATGTACTTTGGCACTTGATTTTGTCCTATGCAAAATCTTAATTGTATAAGGTAAATCAAATTCTAAAAAAGTCATAACAAGGTCATTCTTGATGTAAAATACCTCAATAGTTAATATGTTATTCAGATAAATAAATAAAGCAGCAGTAGTGATAAATATGCCTAGAAGAAACCCTGGCCACCTGATTTAGACCTTAAGTTGCTTAAATTAGGCGTAGTCATGCCTAAAATCTACACTTAGTATGCCTTAATTTATGATTCACTATTGTCTGCCCACCAACTTGAACAGGCTAATAAGCATACTTGGTTTTTCGGGAGCCATGACTCCGACTTGGCATATTAGAGATCGTTATCCGAATTGGATAAAATTATGGTTCTCTAGCAACTCTCTTGAGCATTCATTTGCTATACTTGCAATAACAAAGAAGGAAGATATGTTTGTACAAAAACTGCAATTTAAACTTTAAAGCATAAAGGATTTTCATGACTGGTGATGGCTTCATTTAGTTAAAGGGGTTGTTTTTCGCAAAGAATAAGAGCTGACTCGATAAATTAAAAACAACAAAGATTCATTAATTGTATTGTAGGGCATTAACAATAATTTATTAATATTAAAGTTTTCAATGTCCATATAAGGCAATGTTTCAATAATTGCTTGTATCAAAGTACATATATGATTCTGCATACAACAAAGATTCTGGAGAGTTGATGATAAGTATGCTTGTTGCCTGCTCAGTGCTGTGAAAATTGGGTGGTAAAACAAGCAAAATGAGAACTTATGTTTTTTAATCTGTCTTTGATAGACAGACTACCGAGTCTGATTGACAAAACTCGCAAGTTAGATCCACCAAGTCAACCGGACCTGCATTTGATTGGTCAGTCACAGTCACACCCATGAGTCAAAATCCCAATTATGACTCAAGGTTGAATTAGAATCTGAGGAGTTGACATTAATTAGTTTATAATTCTCAGAGTAGAGTCAGACTTGGAAGAGTTTGGCAACACTGGCATGTTCCTTAGTCTAGGTAATCTACATTAGACTATTACCTCTTTTGCACCTCACCAAAGGCATCCTAGATTCATGTAATCACTTATTCTTCAGTTTTGAAGGGTTTCCCTTAGTATACGATGTCTAGTTTCCTCTGCCTATATTTCTGGGCTACATGGAGCATCCATTTCTACACTTGGGGAATGTGCTCTCCACGTCTACTCTTTATGTACGTCTATTATTATTTCATAAGTAAAGAAGATTATTTTTTGTTCTTATTTGTTGCATACACTGTTCCACCAAATTTCCAGGACGTGGGGATGCGGGAACACATCTGGGGGACTTTGGGGACACCCTTTGAATTTTAGGGAGCGTTATAGGGAACGTTGGTGTTCTTGAGATAAGGGATCCTGCATGAAATAATAAAATTATAAAATTTAAATATATAAGAAACATAAATGATACATAACCATTTAGCAATGAAATTTGAATCAATTACAAATCTGAAACAATCATCAATCATCATTGTATTTCTGAAACAGCTATAATAACTCAGAAAAGCTGAAGACAGGCAGACCTTAGCTCCCTCCCAGCCTCTCTTCGAATGTTTCTAGGCATAGTAGCAAGATTTAGCCGTATTGGGAGTTTGTGTATGGAATTTTGCATGGAGTTGAAAATTTGGCGAGTATTCGTTATAGTACAGATACGGTAAAGTTTACTAAATACTGAAGTATGTTTACAATTTTTGACTTTTTAAGATTCACTAAAAGTTACTATTAAAATTTATTGTTAAAGATAAAAGTGGAGTTTCAACTAAAATAGTTAATGCAGTAGTTTAACCTATAATAATTCAACTATTCATTGATTATTAATATAGGAGTGGAACTACAATGGCAGCATTTCCAATTATAATTGAAATCATACTATTTGTAACTTTACCATCATAAGACAGATTTGTCTTTTTATATAAATTAATATAAACTCAAATCACATAAGCAAAATTGATTTTGCACAATAAAAGAAAGTAAAATCTGGACACAAAAACTCAGAGATCATTTCAAACAAATTTGTGACTATTGTTCCTTCCACGTAATACTTTAAATGGATGTAGAAGTAAAAAATTACTTACCTATTAAACTCTATTTTCGGATTGTTATATCATATGTTATGTTTCAAATTTGAGATATGTTTCAAGTTGCTTTCAATTAAGAATGGACGTTACTTTAAAATTTTGAATGGACACTCATATTTTTAAATTTTGTAAAACTTAAAAAATGCATGTTTTTGTATTTATGAGATGTCTACGTCCATATTTTAGTCGTACTATAAATTTTCTTTTATGCATTAGTTTCGTACTGAATCATATTCGTATCTGTATTTCTACTATGTTTCTAGTAATAGAAGCACAAAATTACTTAATCTCCTCCAAGTTTTCATTGCGAGAACAACTGCTGGGCGTTGAATGCAGCGATTCTCGTCTCTTTACTTCTTGCTATCCACAAAATGCACACTCTTCTGTGGTTGCTCTTCAAAATTCACTCTCACAATCATGCTTTGATTTTTTGATCTTCCGTCACCTAGTAGATGTAAATGTTTGGGTGGATATAGAGGGGTTTATTATTTATATGAAGTGTAATTAGGGTTTATGGGTAGACACGTTAGGTTTTTTGGGGTTAATTTTATACTTTGGTTTATATAAATTTATTTATTTATTGTTTTTTTTAATTCTCTTCCAAGTTTATTATTATTATTTTCTTTCATTCCCCTCCATGGTGGAGTTTTTAGGAAGGGAGCGTCTAGAAGTTTCTCATTTTTTGTAACAATGGGCATCCGTGAATTGTTGTTCTCGAGAGGAAACACTCCTCTTTTCATGGGGACATTGCACTCATGTTTCTTGCTGTCCCCTACAAATATCTATGGTTGGGAATATTCTTGTTGGAGTACCCTTGTCTTGGGAGCAACTATTGGGAACATGTTCTGGTGGATACTTGGTTACAAAGTTATATATATCGTGTCGGCGAATATATCACCGAGGGTCCGAAATGTAATTGTTGAAAAGTTACCTAGGAAGTGTTTGTCCACCTAGATTTGCCTTGGGGTGGACAATGACACTTAAAAGTTAAGTGAGTGATTAAATAGAAAGGGGGTTGCTCAACTTTATTAAATGACATGAGTGCATTAAATGTCATTTAATTATTTTTTTTAATGGAGCATTTAATGTGAACCCTCCATCTAATCTAATCTTGATCGTTAGATTGACAGGGAAGTTACCAAGAACAAAAAGGCTGTGGCAAGGCAAATGTTCATTTTTTTTTGTGTTCATCTTCAGAAGAAATTTTTGGAGAGAGAAAAAGAAGAAAAGTGAGGGTTTTGGAGAGATTTCATAACCAGGAGAGAGAAAGAAAAACCCAACACAAAAATTGAGGAGCAGGCACAAAAATTGAGGTTAGGCATAGAAATCGAGAAGCTGCACTAAAACCGAGAAGGGAACAGATTTCGAGATCCGTACAGCTGTACGGCTTGGCACATATTTCGAGGTTAAAGTTTGCACAGATTTCGAGGTATGACCTGTCAGAATTTAATGAATCCATACAGTATAGATTTGGCACAATTCTCAAGGTGAAAGTACAGAAATTTATTTCTGTTCTGTACAACAATATGGAGGCACGTTTTTCGAGGTAAAATTCAAAATATTAATTGCTAAGTTGCCAGGAAACGTGGGTACGGGGACGGGGACGGGCACGCCACTTTTTGAAACAGGATACTTGTGTACGTCGGGGGTACTATATATATATATATATATATATTGTGTGTGTGTTAAAATTTATAAAAATAAAACATCTCACACTCACATCATACATACATATTTGATATTTCTAAATTCAATGATTCATATGAACATTCGCATTGAAAATTTGAAACATAAAATAATTAATTTGATAAATCATATGACATAGACTCATAGTAGATATCAACTGAAATTATATTAATATAATTAAGAACATGAAATATTATATGTCCATGACACCATGAGTTCAAACTTCATTGTCATACTACATCCAAAATTTGCCTAAAGGAATTTTTAGACATGAAAAAGAAAGTTCAAAACAATAAACATTGAACATGAACAAGATAGTTTATTTGGCTTCCTCAAGCCATGTCTTCAGCAGCCTTAGGATCAATGTCATTAGCATCACTAAGATTCTCTGTCACGTCATTGCTGGAGTAGTGAGCACAGTGCACTAGCAGTGAGAAATGCAGTGTTGCACGGGTTTAGGTAAGGGGCAAGGGCCCACATAACATGTGTTTTATTATTTAATTTTTAAAATTTTCAACTTCAAACTTTGCAAATTCTCTTGCCCTGAACGACGAGCTAAGATAAATTGCCTAACGGCTATGCGGGCCGCATACCCAAACACATGGTACGGTGTACCAAAATCCATGCAAGTACCCTGTTTTCATACATGAAGTACCCGGTACGTGAGGTTGGATTTGGGTACGGCTGGGGACGTACCATTGAAGTACCCAAGTACCCGGTACTGGTTCGTGTACCCGACCCCCCGGTACGGGTACCCATGCAACACAGATTAATTGTTGTCTGTACAATTTAGTTAGTCGGCATGAGTTTTGAGGCTGATTCTGGCATGTTTTTCGAGAAAGAAATTTCAGCATTGGGGCTCAAATTTCGAGACTGAAAATTGATAAGTACTGTCGATTTTTATTCTTGTAATTTATACAGAAGAAAATAAAATCTCTCACTCAGAAAATAGGTTTTCCCTTAGGGGTTTTGTCCTAGACCATTAGTAAAAAACAAGCGTGTTAATTTCATGTGTGTAAATGTCTAAAATTTTTTGAGTTTTTAAATTTCCAGTTTGAAAAGAAAATTTCTGAATTGTTTGAAATTGAGAAAAAGTTCCTCATGTGTTTCAGTCAAGTTAAATTTATGATAAAATTTATGCATTGAAGGGTTGTGCATTAAACCATGCAGAGAAGCTAAATGGCTTGAAACTGGGTTGGGTAAACTTTCAAAAACTTTCATGGTATCAGAGCACATTAAAGATTTAGAATTTTAAACATTAAGAAACTGGGGTTTGAAGAAAAGAAGTCTTGAACAACTTGCTTGAGGTTACAGGCTGCAGTCATGGTTTTTGGTCTTAGAGTGGAAGGTAGATTAGATGGGGCTACAAAGTTTAGCCCTTGGAAGGCTAGAATTAGTTTGATTCTTGAAGAGAATGAACTATGGGATATAGTTTATGGGACAGCAACAAATCCTGTAGTAGTACCTGCTGATGCAACAGATAAGGCAACTTTTATGAAGAAAGATGTGAGGGCAAGAAGCATCATTCTTGATGCAGTGAAGGATCATGTGATCCCTCACATTTTAGCCAAAGACCATGCATTTGAGATGTGGACAGCTTTGACAAATTTTTATCAGAGTTCCAATGAAAACAAGAAGATGGTATTGAGAGAGAAGTTGAAGAGTTTGCGCATGGGTAAAGGAGAAGGCATGGCATCATATCTTACCAAGATCACACAGGTAAGAGATAAGCTAGCAGCTGTAGGAGAGTTGGTAGGCACTCCTGAAATGGTGCGTACAACACTAAATGGAGTGTCACAGCAGTGGACTGTATTTGTTTAGACCATTATTGCAAGGGAGAACATACCCACATGGGATCGATTGTGGGATGATCTCACACAGGAGGAGATACAGAGAGGCTTTTTACAGGGGCAACTCATCACATCAAAGGGATGATGAGGAGGATGTTGCTTTAGTAGCGAAGGGAAAGAAGAAGAAGAAGTTCAAGAAGGGTTCCAAGGAGGGATCCAAACATCATGATGGAGAGAAGAAGGACATGAGCAAAGTGAATTGCTTTGCATGCCAAAAGATGGGGCACTATGCTGGACAATGTCCTAACAAGAAGAAGAAGAAACAACAGATAACAACTTCAGCAAAGATTGATGAGTTTGTTGTGAGATTTGAGAGAGATTTTTCTCTCTTTGCAGGTGTTGGTGTTGAGATAACATCTTTTATCACCAGCAGGGATTTTGAGGACCACATGGAGCATTCCATGATTGTTGGGCATTCGTTGAATGCCACCACTGCTTCCTCCACTTGGTACATTAATAGTGGAGCTTCTAGTCTTGATAGGTGATCACGACATGTTCACAGAGATGTCAGAGTTAGACTTGGAGATGGAGGTTGTATTGGGAGATGACATAGTGGTGAGTGCAGTTGGGTGAGGGACTGTTCGGTTTGACAGGGAGTCTATGCAGTCTATGTATCTGAGGGATGTGTTGTATGTCCCTGGGCTCAAGAAGAACCTTGTTTCAGTTTCCATGATTGAGGACAGAGGCTTCGGTGTATATGTTCTTGATCGGGAAGTTCACATCTTTCCCAAGGTAGCAGGTCCATCTGATTCACGAGTGATTGGAATCATATGCGGGAAACTGTACAAGCTTCTCTTCGAGCCACATCACGCACTGTCACACACTCAGAGCAGCAGTGAGTTGTGTGAGTTTTGGCACCGGAGGATGGCCCATCTTCACCATCCAGCTTTGTAGATGCTTTGAGACATGACCACATGTATGCCAGATTTCAGCACATAGTCGAGTGGTGTGTGTAGAGGGTGTGCTTTGGGAAAGTACACCAAGATTGCTTTTCCAAGTAGTGATTCCAGATCAGTGGGAGTGTTTTAGATCTGTGTGGTCCCATGTCATCTGCCTCTTTGATAAGATATGAGTACTACATCACTTTCATTGATGACTTTTCTAGGAAGACCTGGATCTATTTCCTTTGAAGCAAGAGATCAGAGGAAGTCTTGCTTCGGTCCCAAGAGTTCAAAGCTCTTGTGGAGAACCAAACAGGAAAGAAGATCAAGGTACTTCGGTCAGACAATGGAGGTGAGTATACTTCTTGTGCTTTTGATGAGTATTGTCGACAGGAGGGGATAAAGAGGCAGTTGACTGTTCCTTACACTCCACAACAGAATGGAGTGGTTGAAAGGAATAACTGTTCTATAGTGGGTGCAACTAGAGCCATGCTGCATGATCAGAGTCTTCCTTTGTTTCTATGGGCAGAGGCCTGTAGTATTGCTGTTTATGTTCTCAACAGGAGTTTGCACCGTGCATTGGGGAGTAAAACTCCTGAGTAGACATTTACAGGGAAAGTGCTTGAGATAGGTCACTTTTGGATTTTTGGTTGCCTTACATACTCTCACGTCCCTTTTGAGAAGAGGACAAAGTTGGAGGCTATAGGTGAGCGTGGTATTTTTGTTGGTTATGATGAGACATTGAAGGCTTTTCGCATATACCTTCTTGCACAGAGGAAAGTTGTGGTGAGAAGGGAGGTGAAGTTTGAGGAGGAGAAAGCCTTCAGGAGGTCTCTTGATTCTGAGATGGAGGATCAGCAGGGTACTACACAGGTGACTGCACAGAGTTTAGCGAGTCAGAGTTCAGGGTCATTGGTTTTAGGTGTGACTGGGTCACAGGTTACAGGTTCTTCAATTACAGGGGCTCGGTCCACAGGTACATTTGGTACAGGGACAGGTTCACAGATCATAGGTCCACAGATGACACCTTTAGGTGATTCGGGTTCGAGTGGTACAGGTACAAGTTCACCAAGGACAGGTTCTCAGATTGTTGGTACTTCTTCAATGAGACAGATGTCTGATGAGGAGGTTGAGGAGAGTTTGAGACAGGATGCATCCTCTAGGAAGAGAAAGCCAAGTTGGCTTAAGGAGTTAATGAAGGAAGTAGAGGAGTCAGTTGGACCGCCCAAGAGGGAGGTCAGGGAGAGCAGGGCACTTGAGAGATTTTCCAGCTATATGGCACAGGTGACTAGCTTGTGTGACACCGTTCGTGATACTTATGAGGAGGCTTCTGCAAACCAGGTATGGAGAGATGCCATGATGGAGGAGTACAACTCCATCATGAAGAATGGGGTGTGGGAAGTGGTTTCGAGACCAGAGGGGAAGTCAGTTGTGACTTCCAAATGGCTTTACAAGATAAAGCATGTCGTGGATGGCAGTATTGAGAAGTTCAAAGCTCATTTTGTTGCACGTGGTTTCTCACAGGTTGAGGGAGTTGACTATGTTGAGACAT
Organism: Pseudotsuga menziesii; assembly: GCA_001517045.1. Taxonomy (NCBI): domain Eukaryota; kingdom Viridiplantae; phylum Streptophyta; class Pinopsida; order Pinales; family Pinaceae; genus Pseudotsuga; species Pseudotsuga menziesii. Next base: position 207,615 of record LPNX011111887.1, read on the forward strand.
TTGCACCAGTGGCCAGATTTTCTTTAATCAGGGCAGTGATCTTCGTTGTTGTAGAGATGGGTTGGAAGATCCATCAGATGGATGTAGAAACCGCTTTCCTCAATGGTTTTCTACAGGAGGAGGTATATTTGCAGCAGCCATAGGGCTTTGAGGTATGTGAAAGAGACACTCATGTTTGTAGGCTGAAAAAGGTCTTGTATGGTTTGAAGCAAGCCCCTTGGGCTAGGAATTCTATGATCGATACTTGCTTTCGATTGGGTTTCAGAATAGTGAAGCGAATCCCAACCTATACTACATCGTGTTTGGTGGTGTTCCACTTATTCTTCTGCTATATGTTGATGACTTGTTCATTACTTGGGGAAAGCTCTTGATTGATGCATGCAAGAAGGATCTTGCTTTAGAGTTCAAGATGACAGACCTTGGACTGATGCATTATTATTTGGGGATGGAGGTTTGGCAGGAGGATGGACATGTTTTCCTGGGACAAGGAAAATATGCTGCAGATGTTCTGAAGAGATTTCAGATGACAGATTGCAGACCTATGTCGACACCCATGATCACCAACTGGGCGAAGCTTCATGCTTAAGAAGGAGAGTTGGTGGACCCTACCTTATATTGTCAGTTGATTGGTTCGTTGATGTATTTGGTCATCACTAGACCAGATATGAGTTTTGCAGTGAACACTCTCAGTTAGTTCATGGTGGAGCCCAGGAGAGTGCATTTGACTGTTGCAAAACACATCTTGAGATATCTTGTAGGTACAACTGATTATGGATTGGATTATAGGAGATTTGGTGGAGTGGGGTTGGTTGGCCATACAGATTCAGATTGGGTAGGTAGTGTTTTGGACCGGAAGAGCACTTTCGGTTGTTGCTTCAACTCTGGTTCGATAGTTGTGTCGTGGTTTGGCAGGAAGCAAAAGTCCATGGCATTGATTTCTGCTAAGGCTGAGTATATGGCAGCTAGTCATGCCAGTTGTGAGGCCTTATAGCTTCGCAAGTTGATGGCGGATTTGTTTGATATGGAGTTGAGTCCTACAGTTATACACAATGTTCCATGGAGTTTCTGGGGCGGGGGAGCGGGGAAACGCAGAAGGGGGACATGTGGAAGCTACCCCAACTTTTAGGGAAATTTCGAGGAAACGGGGGGACGTCGGAGTCATAAAAATTAATTGAAAATATAAAACTGATAAATCCCAACATTAACTAATACCATGTAAAAAGTAAAACTAAAAACTAAATTCATCATTATGGGGCGTACATCTATTAGTTATTAGCATATCAAATTTCAAATTTGTAAATGATATTGAACTATGTTACTACACCCATGTAAAAACTAAAAACTAAATAGCATAATTATCATTATGCAATGCATATCTAAATTTCAAATTTGTAAAAGATAATGCAGCAAATGCTGAAGTTTGAAGTAGTCAAATAGATACTGAACAATGAACACAGAGAAGTTAGAAATTAGAATAGTGACGACTGCTCCAAGTTTAGTTGCAATATGATTTCTGTTGCTAAATTTCTGTGGTGGTTAGTTTTTGATGTTGATGAAATGAAATTGTGAGAGGATAGTGTTTAGGAAGCTCTTAGACTCTTAGGTTAGTCTAGGATTTAATTTAATTCTTGTTTAATTATCTTTTAATTTTTAAACACTTTTTTAATATTTTAATTTGCATTTATTTTTATTGTGAAAGATGAAAATTTAGGGGGGCCAGGGGGACGCCTAGAAGCCCCCCCTAGGTGGAAACACGTTCTGCACTTGGGGAAATGTGGGGAAACACGTTTCCCCTAATTTCCCTCAAAAGAGGGACGTGGGGAAATGTTTCTCTAGCAGTTTCCCCGTCCTAGAAGCGTGGGTGGGCGAGTTCCCCACCCTAGTGTATGCGTCCCCGTGGAACACTGGTTATACAGTGTGATAATCAGAGTTGCATCAAGCTTTTTGAGAATTAGGTATTTCATGACAAGTCGAAGCATATTGAGATTAGATATCACTTCATCAGAGACTATGTTCAAAAAGGGGCTGTTAGATTGCAGTATGTTCCGACAGATGAGCAGGTGGCTGACATTCTCACGAAGGCTTTGGGTAGAGGGAAGCATGTCTACTTTAGAGATAAGTTGGGAGTGGTGAAAAACACTTTCCTCGGTAAGAGGGAGTGTTGAAAAGTTACCTAGGAAGTGGTTGTCCACCTAGATTTGCCTTGGGGTGGACACGGACACTTAAATGTGACTCCTAGTCATTTTGTGCATTTAATGAAGTGAGATGCACTTTATATGTTTAAAGTGACTTTATTAAAAAGTTAAGTGGGTATTTTCCTAAGTTCACATTTAAAAGTTAAGTGAGTGATTAAATAGAAAAAGGGGTTGCTCAACTTTATTAAATCACATGAGTGCACTCAACCAGCACGAACCTGAAAACCTAATAGTTGCCGGGGACCTTAATGTCACCCTTGCTCTGGCTGAGAAAAGAGGGGGTTCGATTGTCCGGGATCCTGCAAGAGAATGGGTGGAAGATTTGATGTTGGACTGGGACTTAGAAGACATCAATCCTGAAAATGGGAAATTTACTTGGACCAACAAAAGGGTTGGGCCTGGCCATATTGCTGCTCGCCTTGACCGTTTCCTCATCCATTCCTCCTTCCTTACG
>LPNX011111887.1:211092-277058 GCA_001517045.1 Pseudotsuga menziesii
TTAATGAAGTCCACGAATTGGACAATATCAAAGCTTGGCTCAATGACAATAATCGCACCACTCTGTGGGACATATCGACCTGGGGAAGTGATGAAAACGCAGCCTGGGAAAGCTGGAACTTGGGTGATTACCCAATCGATCTTCAGGAGGAAGCGATGGATCTGCTGGATCACCTCCAAGGGAAAACGCCAATAAGTGCCAGAGCTGGAGATAAACGTGGCTGGGGCTCACGTACTGGCAAATTTTCTGCTGCTGAAGGTTACATGGCTATCCAGGCGATCCCTTGGGCCTCTCCAAATCCAGCTCCGTGGAAATCCCTGTGGCATTACCAGTCGATTCCAAAAATTGATCATTTTATTTGGACTGCACTCCACAATGCAATTCTGACCACAGACAATCTAAGGAGGAAAGGCTGGGCGCTGCCATCTCGCTGTCCTCTATGCACTAGCGCTGAGGAAACAGTAGATCACCTTTTCCTTTTCTGCGATTTCACAAAGGAAGCCTGGAATGCCATGCTCTGGCCAATCTCTGTCTCATTGCCTGGTACCTTCATGGAGCTCATCAGCGAGTGGGCTGCTCTTTCTCCCTTTTGCTTAAACAATAAAATCACTCTCAAAATCATTTGGATGTGGATTCCAAAATTTTTATGCTGGAAAATATGGCTGGAAAGGAACAATAGAGTCTTCAAGGAAACCAGCAGACCCCCTCTCCAAGTGGCTGTCCAAGCTAAAATCCTGCTATCAGAAGCTCTGAACTGTAAGCCGAGTATAAGCAACAAGGCCACCCTCTCTGCTGAAGAAGAACGCTGGGTAAAGGAATTTCATCTAAATCCCCAAAGCAAAGATATCAGTAATCCTCCTCAAAGGGCGAATTGGGAAATTAGAATCGAAGAACAGGAATTTATAAAGTGGAGATCTGCTCTCGGCGAATGGTGCTTGTTCTTTGACGGGGCCTCGAAAGGGAATCCCGGTCAAGCTGGGGGAGGAGGCATCATTTTTGACCCTGACGGCAATCTCCACCTGTCCTTCGCCTGGGGTCTTGGGCTTGCCTCAAATAACCAGGCTGAGTATCTAGCTTTGTGGCAGGGCCTAAATCAAGCAAGAAAGTTGAATATTCAAAAGCTCTTTATCTTTGGTGACTCGAGGTTAATTATCAAAGCTCTCCGCTCTAAAAAAATGCCATCGGACATCAATTTGGTCCAAATCCACAGGAAAATTCTTCTCCTTTTGTCTCACTTCAGTTCTTCCAAAGCCCATCATGTCTTAAGAAATTTGAACAGCCTGGCGGATGCTGAAGCCAACCGGGGCACCCTGCTGAATAAAAGCCAGCTGATAATTAATGGAGACCTCTCAAATGTCAGGATTCCCTAAGGCTAAAGCTGATTGCTGTTGTTTTTTGATTCTCTGAGTCATGCAGGCTTTCCACATGAGTTCAAGTTCAGGTTATGTAAAAAACAGCAAAATGAAGAGGAAGTTTAGTGTAGAACACTGGAACAAGCATTGTAAGCATCAGGCAACCCTTTTGCCAGACCATTAATAAAATTATAACCGTTTTCGTAAAAAAAATAAAATCACATGAGTGCACTAAATTTCATTTAATTATTTTTTTACTGGAGCATTTAATGTGAACCCTTTATCTAATCTAATCTTGATCATTAGATTGACAGGGAAGTTACCAAGAACAAAAACGCTAGGGCAAGGCAAATGTTCATTTTTTTGGTGTTCATCTTTAGAAAAGATTTCTAGAGAGAGAAAAAAAAGAAAAGTGAAGGTTTTGGAGAGATTTCATAACTAGGAGAGAGAAAGAAAAACCCAGTACAAAAATCGAGGAGCAGGCACAAAAATCGAGGTTAGGCACATAAATCGAGAAGTTGCACTAAAACTGAGAAGGGCATAGATTTCGAGATCTGTACAGCTGTACAGCCTGACACATATTTCGAGGTTAAAGTTTGCACAAATTTTGAGGTACGACCTGTCATAATTTAATGAATCTGTACAATACGGATTTGGCACGATTCTCAAGGTGAATGTACAGAAATTTATTTCGGTTCCGTACAACAGTCTGGAGGCATGTTTTTTGAGGTAAAATTCAGAATATTAATTGTTGTCTGTACAGTAGTTAATCGACATGAATTTCAAGGTTGAGTATGGCACATTTTTCGAGAAAGGAATTTCAGCATTGGGGTTCAAATTTCGAGATTGAAAATTGATAAGTACCACTGATTTTTATTCTTGTAATTTTTACTGAAGAAAATAAAATCTCTCACTCAGAAAATAGGTTTTCCCTTAGGGGTTTTGTCCTGGACCATTGGTAGGAAACAAGCGTGTTAATTTCATGTGTAAATGTCTGAAGTTTTTCGAGCTTTTAAATTTCCAGTTTGAAAAGAAAATTTCTGAATTGTTTGAAATTGAGAAAAAGTTCCTCATGTGTTTTAGTCAAGTTAAATTTATGATACAATTTATGCATTGAAGAGTTGTGCATTAAACCATGCAGAGAAGCCAAATGGCTTGAAACCGGGTTGGGGAAACTTTCAAAAACTTTTAGTAACTTATTGACAACATCGGAAAATATTGGCAAATGTCATAAAACCTTAAAAAAATACAAAATAACCATTCTTTTCAAAATTTTTAATATCTAAAGCAACAACAATATCAAATAACCATGTTGCTACATGAATATGAATATACAACTAATATATAAGATGCATAAGATGTCAAATGGTAGACCATGATCACATATCAATAATAAACTGAAAATACTGAAATATTTTCTTGATAGAATGATAGAAAATCACCTCAAATGTTCAAAATAAATGTATCTCATCAGATGAATCACCATGACTCATGAGGCATTAGTTGATTTTTTTGAGCAACATCGAGAGCCATTCTCTTAGGAGAATGGAGACATCTGGTCTGAGACTAGGATGTGGAACCAGTCAAGGACTGGGAGACTCAACCTTGAGTTGAGTGACCATTCTGTTGAATGGAAATATCTGGTCCGGGACCAAGATATGGAACTAGTTCGGCACTGGGGGACTCGATCTTGAGTTGAGTGACCATTTTGTTGAATGGAGACATTTGGTCCGGGACCAGGATGTGGAACCAGTCTAGCACTGGGGGACTCAGCCTAGAGCTGAGTGGCCATTCTTTGAATGGAGGCACCTGGCCAGTTACCAGGAATTTTACCTAGGCCGAGACTAGGGACTTAGCCCGGGGTTGAGGGCCATTCTCTGGGAGAATGGAGGTGCTTGGTCTGTTACCAAGTATTTGATCTTGTGTCAAATTATGCAGCCTATGGCTGAGGCACCTGGCCTGTTACTAGGATAACACTATAAACCCTAGATCGGGTTTGAGCACGTGTGACACTCTGACCCTTGATCAGTGGGCTTTGTGATCTTCTCCAAGGCTTAGCTACCCTTGATTAAGACACCTTAGTATCCGATCTCGGTGTCACACAGAGTGTGAGATAAAAGCATTAGCATTTCTCTCTGTTTATGATGATGTACTTTGAGTGGGGATGAACGACCACCTTGACCACTTGTTTTGACGACAGGGCACTTGAAGAATGCTAAAGTAAAAGTCTAAAATACATAAGGACCCTTAGTACCACTAAGGAGTCAAAGTGAAAGTGCAAAAAGACCTTTAATACAACTAAAGGTAAAAGTCAAAGTAATAAAAGAATAAAAGAATATAATTTTGTTCTTGAGTTTTGGTTCACTTACAGGTGACTCAAAGGCTATAAAAGAAGATCAATCCATTTTATTATCACACACACTTGCTCTTGCACTTGTAGCTGCTCCAACAGAAGAATTCGCTGGTTTTTGAAGAGAAGGAAGTTTTGTGGTTATACCCTAGTATGGATGAGTCTAGCTAGCGCATCCACACTTGTCTTTTATTGATCAACCCTAAACTAGGGTTTCACCATTTTTGTAGCAGCTAGGGTTTAACCATAAGTTTTTTCCTCTTCACGGCTACCTCAACAACTTCATGGGCAACTTGTTCTCTTCAACGAGCAGCTCCTTCACTTCACAGGAAGCCCTCTTCTCCTCTCGGCAGCCTCTCCAACACTCACGAGCACCTACATCAACCCTCTTCTTCTCTCGTGCAGGCTCTGCCAACCCTCGGGCTGGTAGCAAATAGCTCATGGAGGGTTCTAGACTAGTAGCAGACCCTTGGGCTGCTAGCAGACAACCCGTAGGGGCTTTTGGGTCTATAGTAGACCCTCGGATTGCTAGCAGACAGCCTGTAAGGGCCTCTGAGCAGTCAACTGGAGCCACAGGTAGGGTCCTGGGCTGGCTGTAGAATCTTAGGCAGGCCACAGTGGGTACGGGCAACAATAGAACAATCTCGGGTTGGGCAGAACAGGTCACAGGCAGAGCAGAACAAGTCTGGGCAGGGTAGACAGCTCAGTCAACTTAGGTAGTTTTTCGGGCAGCAAGACAGGTCACGGGCAGGCAAATAGCTAATTTGGGCAGTCTGATCTTTCTGGGCAGGAGAGAGAAAATTAGGGCAAAAGGCCCTAATTTGGTGAAAGACCTAATTTGGTGTTTTTGTGTAAAAATGATCTTCTATAATTTTGTGAATTTGTGGTACAAACCCATTTAGGGTTTGGGAATTTTTTGAAGAACTCAGTCATCTCATTTATGAGATGAATTACTAATGCTTTTGGGGTTTTTGTCCTTTAAAGGTTTCCCCATTGAAAAAATCTTGTGTTCAGTGTTCTTGATGTGTTGATGTTATTAACTGCACTTGTCATTTGTTATCTGATAGTCTGCAAATTTTAAAGTATTCATGCTAATGCTAAATTCAACAGCATCTAGATACTACGTAGTACAATGATAAATAATACGAATTATCAATCCCTTCTACACCTTTTACGGGAAAGGGGCACCAATCTTCCTCTGAAAGCAGTAGGTTGTCCTTTCGGTGCTTTGGATGAGCATCGGGTGGAATTGGAAGCTCCAACTGCTCGGGCTTGGTAGAAGGTAATGGAGCTGTGGTAGAAGCCAACATGAGCTATCTCCTCCCATAATTACATATCATCAAAATCATTGCCTATATCAAGTTCCTATTCATCAATAACACCTTATGCCCCCCTCCTCTAAACTCTTGCCCTTACATCTACCTCGAATCTTGAAGTTGATCTCCAAGGAGATTAGTCAACAAACTCAACATCCTACAATTTTGATGAAGCTTCCTAATCCAATCGTTAACATAAGGTAGAAAAGGCTTCCCATGCTTAATAAGTGATTTTTCTTTGATGTACATTTTTGTTAAGGTCATGAATCATGATAAAGGAGTTCAACAACCAGCACCACCAACATCAAGGTACATAGAGGGGTTGACTTGCTTGATTAAATGCCAATCCCAAACCCTCATATATGATGGAATCGACTGGAAACGTTGCAATCTTGATATCTTGAAAACTATTAAGTCTTTTGAATTCTAAATGGGATCTAAAATTCTACTTTTTGCATATGAAGTCAGATAAGGTTGGAACTACTCTCAAACATCTTGAATCAATTAATGGCAATGTTAAAAATTTAAGTAAAGGATAGAAAATGAAAGATAAAGAGATTGCCACTTTTACTTTAACAATTTAATATAATCATTTATTACTTTAAGAATTTAATATGTCTGGTTCTAATAACATTGCCAAAAACTTAATCCACACTTTTATTTCCCAAATTTCATGCAATTGTTTAGCAGGGCGATATTTTCCAATATATCGCGATATATTCCCAATGACACATTCAATATATTGTGATATATTGAAAATCTTGTAAATGTCGCAATTTTTTAGCAACGATATATTGCAAAGGTGAACGACTCGTGATATTGGCGATATATCTTAACTATGCTTGGTTACATCTTTGCTATTGTTCAATTTTTGAGTATAAGTGGTATCGGAGCTAGGTCCATTCCCAAAACCAAAAAAAAACCTTGACTTTTGAAGAGCATAACCTTTGTTTAGCACATTTGATTCAAGTGTTATTTTTTGGGGTGAAAGTGTACCTCATTAGGGTTCTTTTGAGAATTCATATGCTATATTTCCATAATGGATTTGAACGAATTGTTGCTTTTCAAACTTGACCAATGGTATTTGATTTCCAACCAAGAGGAGGAGCATGGTGAAGATGATAAACTTGGAGTGATTTTGATCCTCAAAAAGATCCTAGAAGCAATAAAAAGGATGAAAAAGTATTTGAGGTTTTCAAAAAATAAGGGTGGATTTGCAAGATTTGAAGGGAACTCATGAATAGTTCAAGAATTGGTGGAACAAAAGGAGAAAAGAAGATGAGAAGCCCCCTTTGTCTGAAAACATTTGAAGATGTTGATTGTGTTGACAAGAGAGAGTCAGGTAAAAATGAGATGAACATGTAGAAGGAGATTAGGATAAAGAGTTTGACTAGATAAAAGTGTTGATAAGGAAGGGTTCAACATCAAAGAAGAGATACAAGGATAGAATTATGAGGGTTATGCAACAAAGGCCTTCTAATGCATATGTCCTAGCTACTAGGATAAGAAATTGATACTACAAGAAGATTACAACATGATTTTATTGATGTAGATATATAAGAAGTTCAAATAAAGGATGTACAAGTACCAACAAATGGGTAGCTAGCTTTGTCCTTGCCAAATAAGCTTCAAGGTTGAATTCTTTAAAAAGGGAGGGAATATAGTGTCCTAAGGCAAGGGTATGCCTAAAAGACAAATAACATACAACAATGCCATAAGAAAAGGAGAACAAACTTAAATGAGAAAAGAGTCGATGAGTAGGACCATCACATGATGATGCCTTGTGGTTAAAGCACACAAGGAGAGAGGCATTTTGCCATGTTTTTCCCATTAGAGCTCCCTTATCTTGGGAGCGCACTATTGGGAACACCTTTTGGTGGATACTTGGTTACATATTTGCTATTGTTCAATTTCAAGTATAATAAGTGGTAGTAGAGCTAGGTCCATTTCCAAAATTGAAAAACATACCTTGACTTTTGAAGAATGTAACCTCTAATTAGCCCATTTGATTCAAGTCTTGTTTTTTGGGGTGAAAGTATACCTCATAAGGGTTTTTTTGAGAAGTCATATGCTATATTTCCATAATGGATTTAAAGGAATTGTTGCCTCTCAAACATGACCAATGGTTTTTGATTTATAACCAACATGAGGAACATGGTGAAGATGATAAACTCAGAGTGATTTTGATCCTAAAAAAGATCATAGAAGTAATAAAAAGGATGAAAAAAGATTTAAAGAATAAGGGTAGATTTCCAAGATTTGAAGGGAACTCATGAAGAGTTCAAGGTTTGGTGGGACAAAAGGAGAAAAGAAGAGGAGAACCCCCCTTTGTATGAAAAAACTTTAAAGTTGTTGATTGTGTTGACAAGAGAAAGACGAGTAAACACGAGATGAACATGTAGAAGGAGATAAGGATAAAGAGATTGACCAGATAAAAGTGCTGATAAGGGTTCAACATCAAAGAAGAGACAAAAAGATGGAAATATCAAAATCAAGAGTGGCTGCATTTTGGCCCTTTTTTCTTCTTTTTTGCATGTTCATAACCCCTTGTAGAATTGTAATAAGATGACGTAGCATGATGATTTTTGTAAAAGGTTTAGCTTTCTTGGGACTTAGTCATCAATATGTTACTCCAGAGTGTTTTATTTTCCTTGTTAATTATATATCGCTTTTAAGCGACTTATAATTTTTGAGTTTTTCACTCAATCCTCCAAAGATGGAGTAATGGCAATGTTCCCCCAAGTTTTAGGGATGCGGGAGCGGGGAAACACACATTGGGGACGCGTGGACACCACCCCCAAGTTTTAGGGAAATTCGGGGGGGGGGGGGGATGGGGGGGGTTAGGGTTATTAAANAAATCTAGCAAATTAATAATACAATTCAAGTTTCAGCATTGTGCAATGTAAAGCAGAATCTAGCAAATTATGAAATTTATAATACAAACATGTTACACACTGTGACAATTTAGCATGATCATTTTCATTTTTTTCATTTGTATTTTGATACTCATATTTCAACCATTCTAGTTGAAAAATTGAATCAATGATATTGCATGCTAAAATACTAAAATACTAAATATTAAGTCTGAAATAGAGATTGAAACTGTGAAACCCTACCTCAACAGCGAATAGTTAACAATAACAGCAGTGGCAGGCTCCTTGTCGGTTGTCTTGACTCTTCACCTATGGTATTTTGTGTTTCCAATCTTCACAGTAGTGGGCAGCTACAATGTACACTTCACCTGTGGGCTCTCCAATGAGTCAAATCTTCACCACGGCGGGCTGTCTTCACAGTATCACATCGTTGGGCTCTCCACTCCTCAACACTTATGGTGTCTTCGTAGTGTCACAATGACGGGCTCTCCACTCCTCAACACTATCGGGCTCTCCACTCCTCAGCACAATGGGCTCTCCACTCCTCAAAATTGTCAGACTCTCTACTCCTCAACACTGTCAGACCCTCCGCTCCTCAACATGGTGGGCACACCACTCCTCTACACGACAGGGTTTGTCTTAACTATTCAAAGCAACAGGGTTTGTCTTCATTGTTCAAAGTGGAGGGGTTTGTCTTCAGTCATGGGCGGCTTTGTCCTCACTCATGGGGTCAACCAAATGAAAGGTAAAAGGTAAATAAAGGTATATTAGGTTTTATGCTTTTTTTTTTAATTTTTAAAATTTTGTTTTTTTTCAACACCACATAGGCAAAATTATGGTGTGGCTTCTAGATGACCCCACTTTTTGGGAAGGAGCACCTAGGTGTCCCCCATAACCAGAGCAAGCTTTAGGAGGTAGGGGCGTGCTCCTTTGTGTGTTTCGGTGAGTTTTAGTTTTTTTGGGGCGTAGAGAAACATTTCGGAAGGAGCCTCTAAGCCCCCGGGCCGTGGGGAGCGAGGGGGGCGAGCTCTTCAACTTAGGGGGCCAGTCCCCATGGAACATTGTGTAGTTGTCTTGGTGGTTATGCCCTAGGGAGTTATTAAAGCCTAGTGTCAATGTATATTACCATGCTAGTCATTTTTTTGGGTCTTATGAACATGTGCTAAATCCCCCCTAGGATTTTTTAATTTTTTTGTCAAATAAAAAATTTCTCGTAAAAAAGGGATATTTTAATTATAAAAATTCACTGTCATAAAAGTGGTACTAGGAGGCCAAATTTGCCACGGGGGTGCTCATTTTCAAACTTAGAGCACCCACATTACCTATGTACCCACTTTGAGAGTGAAATTAGTGATTATTTATCACTTAATTTCATTTTCTCTCGAAAAGTGAATTGATAAAGCCAAAAAAGACAAAGTAATGAGAAAATCATAATCCAATAAATTAGGAAACATGTCTGAGACATGTTTTTAGTCATTTGGAGTGGTGGCAATTGGTTGACAAGTTGAGGGTGAGTTAGCTAAGAGCCAAATCCCATGATTGATTTAGTAGTTGAGCATCTCATGAAGGAGGGCACATTCATCTTGAGGGGGAACATTCTTTCTTTGGAGGTGTTAGCATTTGAGTGAGGGCATATCTTTTGAGTATGAGGTGGTGCCAATCAACACCAACTTCCTAAATCAACTTGCTCTCACGCCTAGTTAACTCCCCCATCAACTATTGCGCCCTCACTTAGATCCTAGCACTCGACAATTTGCCCCTCATGGGAAATTCGCCCTATTTTGGCTATTTTAGCAAGGCTTTGCCTCTCATTTTTTAATGGTCAGAGGAGTGGAAGGACGCCTAAGCTCTGCTCTTGTAATCTTTTTTTTTTGGAATAAAAGGTTTTGGAGGCAAACCTGTGGTGTAGTGCATCAATGTGTGTGTGGATAAACATTGCTTTGTTTACGAGGTAAGTGTTGCTGCTTATTTTTCTTGTATTTGTTGGATTAGATGTGGGCTTGCAAGGGGAGCTATCTCCCTGTAGGGTAAGAGTTTAAGCTAGTATAATTATTTTCTTATTGACTATTTGTTGTAGATCTTTTAGAGAAGCATGTATTTTTGTTATAAATTTCATGCTTTCCAAGTTTTTGCTGTTGACAACACCTTTGCGTTTAATCATTTATTTCTGCAAGGATTTATAAGTAGTTGCAGGTGCCTAACTTGGAGAAGGGGTTGAGCGAGTAAGCATCCTCCTCGTCTTCAAGAACTAATGAAGAGGCATAGTCCCTCCGCTCTCCACCAGCAGGCTCCACAACCCAAAAGATCCCAAGCTTTCAACTTCTTTCTATCCCTCTCTCCACTTAATTTAAATTCTTCTTTCGTTACTATCTTGCATGCTTAGTCAAAGTAGTTTCCTTTTAAAGAATATCAAAAGCTAGTTAGTTAAGTATGCATGATTTTGACTAGATCTAAGTATTAAAGCTTAATCTTTGCAAGTAGATCTAACTTTTAAGTTTAGCTTTCAGTTCATTCAAAAGTTTATCTTTCGGTACTTAAAGCTAGTAAATTTTTTATGTTTATAACATCTTATTTAGCACATTTGGTGTAAAATTAGTGGCTAGTTTTACTTTTTTGATGAATAGGTAAGAGGAAGTGTTGTCGAAAATTCAAGATTCAGACCATCCAGGATCCTAGGAGCACCCTCCTTTGCTTGAAATCAATTTTAGGAAACTTGTAAGCCTGTTGGATCCTACTCTATACAGGACGAAAGGCATCCACCCAAAGTTGTAAAAATCATAAATAAATGGGCTACCCAATGCTCAGGTCCCAACCACCTTGGGGAGATCCGCGTCTTTTTTCATGGTCTGAATCTTTTTCCTGTTTTTTGTTTTTCCTTTTTATTTTAGTTACTAAGCTTAGCGTACTCTTCTTTTCTTAGTTTAAAACTTTAAAGTAGTTAGCTGGTTCATTTATTTTCCTTTTTTGCAATAAAGTAATTGAACCTTTGTCATTTGTCCTTGAGTATGCTCTTGTAGTCACTGTGGGCTTTGCTTGAGCTGGTGGCCAGCAATCAGAAGCGGGATGCTTGGCGGTAGTTTAATAAGAAAATCCATGCAAATCTCATTGTTGAAATGTGAGAGGTTGCACTGAACTTACCACTGAGTCAAAGTGGTGTCCAAAGCAGACTTTACATCTCCCCTTGTTGGACACTTGGTATTGTTGCTCTCCGCTCACTTCTAGAGGATAAACTTTCAAGTGGGCCAAACCAAGAAATTGAATCCACCTTAATCCACTCATCTAACAATCTAAAATCGTGAAGAGGCATTGCGCATCATTTCCCTTTAGCAATAATTACTTAATTATTTTGCCACCGGTCTACTTTACAATCATTTACTTAAATCAAATCATGTATCTTGGTTAACTATATTATATGCTGCTACTTTAAATTTATTTTTGTTGCTTTCTTGTTCAATATTTTCAAACTCCTAGATTTTTTTTTTTTGCTTTAGCGTAATCAGCCTTAGCTTCTTTTTGTTAGGGACCATCCCTCTTGGCTTTGCTAGGAGTTGGCCTAGATGGAGGAGTCAAGTGTTAAGTGACAACAAACGTGACTCGTGACTTTCCCCCAAGGATGTACCAGTGGCTTGAAGATTTTTGCCATGTTACCTGAGGTGCCTATTAGGCGGCAAGATTTTGGCGTTGTTGTCGAGGATAAATCTTTTTATTCATGGAGTACGACTTATGGTTTTCCTTTTTTGTTTTTCCTTTGTTTGATGAATCTTTAGAATATATTTTGAATTTTTCATCTGGCGACTCCACTAACTTTTTTCAATTTTATAATAAAGAAAAGCAAATAATAGAACTTTGTGAGATATATTTATTGTATATTTTTCTTCTCACACGGCGACTCCATTGAAGGGATAAAACCTTGTTTCTCACAAAATTTCTCGAGATTTGTTGTGTGTAGAAATAAACACATGCGACACATTCAATATCTTTAAAGCTCATTGTTTGATAGCTCCATTGTTTCAATACAAGATACATGGTTATTTCAGATGTATGCTGCTGATTTCTGATAAGGTTGATGAAGAGTTTGGTGCTCAGATTGCCAGACATTTTTCTCCCATCGATTTCTCAAACATCCCAGGTTTTCCTAACTTTGATCGTGACCCAAATAATGTATATGATTATACTCTGGTCTTTCGTGGAAGTGGTGATTCAGTCATCTTGCACATCATATCTTTCCTTCAATTTCTGGGTGATTTCAACATTTGTTATGAGGATAATATGATGGTGATGTTTGCTGGTACTATGGAGGAATATGCTTATTATTGGTTTTATGAGGATCTTCCTAATAAATGCATTACCTCCCTTCCAACTTCTTTAGGTTGTTTTTTGAGAAGTGACATGAGGGTGAGGGTGATATGGAAAGTCTCCTTGAAAGAGCCTTTGTTGTCTTGCGGCCTGCCTAGAAAAGAGTAGCATGTGGAAGCCTTTGTACAACATGAAGATTTGATGAGACCAGAGGAGCCCACATCTTTCACTCTTGAGCAGCACATCCCAAATGACTCCATCGAGTAAACATATAGTGGGCCTTTGATTGAAGATACTGATCAAGAGCCACTTCATATCATCATGATAGAAAACTTTGAATATCTGGAGCTGCCTCTATTTTACTTCCGTGAAGGTAATGACATTTGCATTCTAGGTGATCCAATTGAAGAAGTTCATGAAGGGCCCTTGATTGAAGATATTTTTAAAGATCCACCTTGTTACCGGTTGAAATGGCGGTATAGGCCACTGGCAAACATATGGGGAGAAAGTGACCACTGTCACCTTAGATGCTTTTCCTAACTTCTTCGGAAGTCAAAACCTCCTAGGGGAGAGCCCTATGTAACTCTGCAAAAGGACGCTTAGACGCAAATATATCTTGCAAATGTGTGAAGTTAGTGACAAGTGCTTAATGGAGTCAAGAAAATGATATGGATAATGCGAGTACATTCATCCAAGGGTAATCCAATAATAGTTCCAATTGATTCCCAATGTGCAAACAACAATATTTATATGCAAGTATTAACAAAGTGCAGGTGATTTATCGCTACCAAATAATCCAAAGCACTTATGAATAACATATCAGTTGTCATTGATTTAGGCATCCATTATGTGTAAGCAACATTAAACATGGCTAAACATGAAAATCAGATCAGAGGTATGTGTAAGCAGCAGTATAGGCAGATGTATCAGTCATTATTTAAGGCAGCAGTATTAAGTACATTTACTTAACCCAACTTTGTATGAGTATAAGAAGGTTAGTATGCCGAAGTTTATTAGCAGCTGAAATACAATTTTTCAGATCTCAAACTTTAATGTCAGTTTTCATAGTACAACATATGCAAAAGGTTGTAAATCAGTCCTTGATTTAGTGACAAATGAAACCAAAATATGTAATCATCTAACCGTTGTCAGTTTATTGGATCTGAAATGAATCTTTGCAGCAGAATAATAGTGTATAATAGTGTGTTCATGTGTTAACAGCATTGTAAGGCATATCAGTCCTAAAGGCATTCATAATCCCACATTATTTACTCTAAACCTTTGTAAGCAACAATATACATGACCAAGCATTTAAATCAGCTCTGAAGTGATATATTAACAGCAGTATGGTCGTGTTTCAGTCTTCAATCAGTGATCATACAAACTGAGCATTTACATTGCTAATGGATGTTGAAAACAACCCCCTCTCAGTTATAGCTGTGACTAACCCTTCAACTAATGTTTATCTTCGTGTATGCAGGATCAAAGGGCTGCTAAAAGAGGAGGAACACCAGATTTTAAATAGGGAGGGCTGCCACTGAAAGGGCAGCCCTAGAGGAGAGGTAGGGCTTGGAGAAAAACGCAGACTGTCATAAAATGACAGGCTTGAAGCGAGCAGCCAAAGGCAGCCTTAGAGGTAGTTACAGCCCAAAAGTGGAGGTGGCTATGGGTTGGAACAAGGCCTGGGAAGGGAAAACAAAAGTCTGCTACAGAGGTAGGGAAATAAGGTAGACTAGAAGATGAGGAGCAGGCTATGAGGTTTTGAAGAAAGAGGACAGCCCAAAAATGGGCAACCTTTAGGACTGTTCAGTGTTTTTGGTGTTTAGGGTCATTTTTTAGTTTTTTAGGGATTTTTGAATTTTAGGGCTTCCTAGAATTCCGCCCTAGTGTTTCTAGGGACAAATAGGGCAGGGCAAAATTGTAGGAGAGAGGGCTGAAATTTTAGGGAGGCCTGAAAGTGCAAAAAAATTAAATTTATGATTTTTAGGGTTTTTAACATAAAATTACAGACCTAAAATCATCCTAATCTACCATGTAAAATGCAATCTATCTAACCATATTGACTAGGATTGGGAGAAGTAAAGGTGTGAAGACAAAGGAAACCTAACCCTAGCAAAAGCCCTACCCAACCTATGGCATCTAGGGAGGATGGCTAACCTAGAGAGGAAGAGATCCTAGGTCAAGCAACTAGCCTAAAACAGTAAAGGAAGAACCTAGAGGATCCTCACAAGGAGATGTGCCTCAACTAGCCAAGGTGACAAGAAGGATGGCAATGGCCTATCTATGAGAAAATACAACACTAGGGCAACCATTTAGTCTTGAACATGCATCATACACCATCAATCAAACAAAGAGATATGAAGCATGACCTCCTCGTGCTCGTGTTTAGCCAACAAATCAAAACATCACCTAGCAAAGAATTTCACCAAAGAATTACCAAAAAACAACTTGCATTAACTCAAAAAATCCTTCTCTAGAGGGGCGCATCTCTCCAAAGAATCCTAGCAAGGGTAAAACAAATGCATGGTGTATTATCCCATAAGTCTTGTCTTAAAATGAAAGTGAGGAGTTCTATTTATATGATTTCACACACTTTTTACAAAATATCTAGGCGTACATGCGTTAAAACATGTCAATTTGAAATTATAAAATGTCAACTTTAAATTAAAAGAAAATAATAATAAAATATGGCCTAAGGTAGGTTCAAGGTGGGCTACCTGGGGTATTTATACCCCTTTATGCCAAAGTACGCTCTAATAAGTGAAAGGCTATTGTGAGCTGGAGAGAGGGCGTTATACCCCATTTAACCACTAGAATGCTATAAAATCCCTCAATGCCCTCCTCAAAGCATCTAAAGGCTTGGCATGGAGGGCAACTTTCCTTTGAGGAGATAAGGCTAGGGAGAGCAGGTGCCCACTGACTGAAGGGCCAGAAGGGTGTCCAAAGTGGCTCGGAATCATGACTAGTGTCTCGTAGTTGAAGCAGAGGCCACAAGAGCTCATAAATAGGATATGGAGCCATGTGACCCAGTGGTCAACCCTTAGGAGCCCCCAGCACCAACCTCGAGGTTAAAAACCTCATCAAAGGGCAATCAACAATGCCATTAATCCATAGTACTCCTAAAGGATGAACCAAAGGGCCCAACCATGACCACCATTGCTCGATAACAACCCTCCTGGTCCAAAAAATTGCGCGCTGGGTACAGGTGCAGCGTAACACTGGCTCCAACTGTGGGACTGGCTCCAACTGTGGGACAAGTGCTCTTCCTGGGAGTGATCGAGAACTTGTGAATCTATTGGTACATGTAGACCTTCACACATCGAATGTCTAAGAGGATTAAAAGCATCTAAGGGCAGACACTTTTGTCTTGCCTTGTTCGCAAAAATGAGGGAAACAAATTAAGAACGATAAATAGTAACTAAATGATGAAAAGACGTCAAATGCAATGCACAAAAATACGCCTAATGCAATTATCCTACCTACCTTAGTAGTCAAAGTAGGTGAGGTGAAATCTGTAAATTTTCCTTCAAAGCTCAAACTAGGGCTAAACAATATATTTGAATTTAACTGAAATAATCACACATGAACTTCTTTACAACATGCAGCGGAATATAAAACTGAGAACCATTTACAACATCAATCACATCAATAGAAACGACACAGTCTTTTTTGGGTAGAAACCCCTGGACAAAACCCAAGATGGGAAAATCAGTGCAACAGTATGAGATGATATTTTTATTAAGAAAATATGGAGCTTTTACAAATTAGAAAATTTGATTTATGCCTTAGATGGAAAAATCAAATCACCCAAAAATCATTGAGAAAAACATGGAGGTAGGGCACATATCCCAAGGTAGCTGTACGACTTGCTATTTTACAGCCTATTGCTGTACTTCCTGCTATTTTACAGCCTATTGCTGTACTTCCTGCACTGTACAGCCTGACTGTTGCACGGTTTGTACGAAATCCGTATGGCTTGTTGTAAATATTCGTACGTCGGTACAATCACGTTGCTGTACGACTGTATGGCTTCCTTGTTGTACGACTGTACGACCTTCCTGCTGTAAGGTCTCTCTGCCTGCGTCTCCTGACTCTCTCCTTTGGTAAATTAGGGCTGCCTTCCTGTGTTAGTGCTCCTCTGTCTTCTTCGCCAAAATTCTCTCTTTCACACTTCTTCCTCCATCTCTATCAGAATGCATCTGTGTCCTTTGCACCAATTGATCTCTCTTTTATAACTTTATGCAAAGCGAAAACCCTAATCTCACTTTCACTTTATAAAGTCAATTAATAATTAGATCACTTTAATTTGTTTTCCAAAGTAAACTTAGGAAAAATAAATTAAATACAATTGGCTTCCTAATTTAAGTCTTTTGCATGCAAGGACACATGCATGCAAGAAGACCTTCCTTTTTGCTGCTTTTTAACACTCCCTCCCAACGAGAAAGGGATTCGGTAGCAACCCCAACTTATCCCCAAACTTCACAAAACTGTGTCTACAAAGTGCCTTGGTGAAAATGTTTGCCACTTGCTCATCTGTTTGTGTGTACTCCAACCGAATTTTTCCTCTCTGAACACAATCTCTCAAGAAGTGGTACCTGATGTTTATGTGTTTGCTCCGGTCATGGATCACTGGATTTTCAGATAGTCTGATGCCACTTTGATTGTAACAGTGAACTACTGTAGCCTCTAGCTCACACTCGAACAACCTTGAAAGTAACTTCCTCAACCACATACCCTCACAAGAAACCATGTTAGATGCCATGTACTCGACCTTTGTCGAGCTCAATGCGACTAACTTCTGTTTCCTGCTAAACCAAGAGACAACCCCTAATCCAATGTTGAAACATCAACCTGGAGTACTCTTCTTGTCCTCTACACATCTTGCCCAGTCAACATCTGTGAAGCTTGCTAACTGTACACTACCCTTGCGCTCATAAACCAATCCATACTCCATTGTGCCTTTGACGTAGCGAAGTATGTGCTTCACATTCGACCAATGCACTCTCTTAGGGTCCACCATGAACTGGCTCAAAGAGTTGATTGCAAAGCTAATGTCTGGTCGTGTGTTGACTAGATACATAATGATCTTATAAGCTGATGATACAAGGTAGGATCAAATCCGTCTGAACCTGTTGCATTAATCTTCCTCCAGTTGGAAACTAGAGGTATGGCCATAGGCTTGCGATTCTCCATCCTGAATCTCTTCAAGATCTCTATTGCATACTTCCCTTGTCCAATGAAGAAGCATCCATCTCTCTACCAAACCTCCAAGCCCAAAAAGTAATGCATCAAACCAAGGTCTTTCATTTCAAACTCCACTGCAAGGTTGGACTTGCAGTCACCAATCAACCTCTCATCTCCTATAAGGAAGAGATCATCTATATATAAGACCAGTATGAGAGGCACCTCACTTGTCAAGAACTACAGGTTGTGGTCAGCCTCAATCCTCTGAAATCCCATCTCCCGTAGATAGTTGTCTATCCTCGAGTAACATGTTTGAGGTGCCTGCTTGAGCCCATAAAGAGCTCGATACAGTGTGCATACATGCGTCTCCCTATTCTACACATCAAACCCCTCTGGCTGCTCAATATATACCTCCTCATCTATCACTCCGTTGAGGAAGGCAGTCTTGATGCCCATCTGATGGACACGCCATCCCATCTCTGCCGCTAAAGAGAAAATGGTCCGAATAGAAGAATATCTGGAAATAGGGGCGAAGGTCTCCAAATAGTCAATACCCTCCTTTTGTGAAAACCCCTTTGCCATGAAGCGCGCCTTGTACTTCTCCACGATTCTGTCTGCTGCATGCTTCACCTTGTAGATCTACCTGGATCCCACCACCTTCTTGCCTTCAGGTCTCGACACAACCTCCCATACCTGGTTCTTCATGATTGAGTCATACTGCTCAACCATGGCCTCTTGCTACACGTCATGTTGTGCAACCTTCTCGAAATTGGAAAGTTCAAAGTGAATCAACTCTGTCATCAGTGCCATATAACTGAGTCTCTTTGGTGGTACGCTCCGTCTAAAAGATCTCTGGGGAAGACTCACTTGTCTGGAATCCTAAACAGTGGATCTATACCACTTAGGCCGTGGCCTAGTGTTTGTCTGCTGCAGCTGCTGGATGTCCTCTTGCTGCTGTTGCTCATCATCCCCATCAAATATAGGAGGATCTTGTCCACTTGACTCCCTCTGACTACCGGAACCTGTGCCTTGTGTCTATTCTTGTACCTGTACCTATGGCTCTTCCAACTTGACCCCCGTGTCCTGTGCTGGCTGTTGCTATGTCCCTAGATCTCCGCAAGGCCTTGTCCTCATCGAACTGGACATCCTTGCTCACAATGATCCTCTTGCGAGTAGGAATGTAAACTCTGTATTCCTTCGAAGTCTCATTGTAACCAACAAGTAATCCCTTCTCTCCAAAAGGGTCCAACTTTTTCCTAGTGTCAGCATGAACATAACAATAACAGACACTGCAAAATATGCAAATGTGATTCACATCTAGCCTAGTGCCTGTGAAGACCTCCTTGGGTGTCTTCCTCCCCAAAGTTGTGTGGGGACACTTGTTCTGAATGTATACTGTAGTCCTGTATGCCTCGGCCCAAAGGAATAGTGGTAATCCCTAATCAAATAACATGGCCTTGGCTACTCCTACCATAGTCCTTTTCTTTCGCTCTGCCACTCTATTATGCTGTGGGATTTGGGGGACAGTGTGCTCCTTCTTGATCCCCTTTGCTGAACAATACTCCAAGAACTCATTGGAGGTGTACTCACCCTAGTTATCTGTCCTCTACGCCCGAATCTTCTTTCATGTTTGTTTCTCCATAAGACTCTTGAACTCCTGGGACCTCTCAAAGACCTTTGACTTGACCTTCAGAAAATAGATCCAGGTTTTCTTGGAATATTCATCAATGAAGGTTATGCAGTAACTGTAACCACTGAAAGAATGGACACTCATAGGTCCGCATACATCCGAATACACCAAGTCCAAGGTCTCCTTAGACTTGTGCTCACTCTGTGGGAAAGGCTTCTTGATGTTCTTCCCTAAAGCACAACCCTTGCAGTGGTTATGCCCTCCTCCTGTACCTAAGGAACTCCAATGACAACCTGTCTCAAGTGCCTCAATGTTCCATGGTGTAAGTGTGCCATCCTCCTATGCCACAACTCACCTTGACGGTTGCTGCTGTTGACTAGAACCTTTGCAGGCTCAAACCGTAGTCTATACACTTTCCCGATCTTGATGCCAATCACCCGATCCAAGCTATGGTCTTGGAACTTCACCTGATATCTCTTGTCCTCCAGAGTGGAGACTGATATGAGGTTCTAGGTCAATCTTGGAACATATAACACATCGGCAAACCTGGGGGGTTTGCCAGACTCCCTCTAAAATGAAACAATGCCAACTCCTTGCGCTTGATAACGCGCATCATCACCAATCTCAACCTGGATACCTGTTCCACCATCTTGCAAGTCTTTGAAGAATCTCCTCTGTCCAGTCATACGACTAGATGCTCCACTGTCGATGTACCAAATACCACTACCTGTGGTGCTTGCCATGCAAGTTATCAAGCAAAACTCCTCATCGAAGTTCTTGTTGAAATCCTCCACCCCCGCACATCCGACCATTTGAGTGGTTGCTCTTCTTCTTCATGTTTGGGCACTGGGAGGCAAAATGTCCCTACTTGTGGCAGATAAAACACTTGACTTTTGACATGTCAAGGTTCTTCTTACCACCCTTCTTCCTCTTTGCGTTACCCTTTCTCTTCCTTGTCAGGGCTAGAGCCTCCTCATCCACAATCTGTGGGGCATTATTGGATGAGCCTGATCCTTGACCCATGCGGGTCTCCTTTTTCAGAAAGTCATCCCATTGTCTTTTCCAATCAGGGAGCTTCTCCCTAGCCACAACACCTTTGACAAAGGTGTCTCATGGCTTAGAGAAGCCATTGAAGGCTATCTGAGCTAGCTCCTCATCCTCTGTCTTAGACCCAACAACTCCAAGTTCATCCATGATCTGTGTGAGACTTGTGAGATAAGACACCACTCCTTCTCCCTTGGCCATCTTGGTGCTGTGCATCCTCTCTTGCAGCACCATCTTCCAGTTTTCATTCTTTCCCTGGTACAGACTTTCCAAAGCCGTCCACATCTCCGATGTTGTCTTCTCCCCGGAAAGGTGAGAGACTATGTGGTCCTTTACCCCATCCAAGATGATCAACATGGCTCTGGAATCAATCTTTTTCCAGGCTATCAAATCTACAGGATCTATGGGTGCAACCTTCATGGAGTCAATGTGTTCCTCTGCATCATTGACATCCAGGATCCTTGTGATCCTTTCTTTCCATGTAGGAAAGTTCTGAGCACAATGGAGTCTATCCTTAACTCTCAACTGTACGACCATACTGAAGTGTACTTGTCAAACCCTAGATTTGCAAGCTAGGTTTGTGTCTTCAAATAGATTTGCCCCTGATCTATCACTGCTGTTGCAAATCTCTCAGGTTTAGCTCACTACAGCTCTGATACCATGTAAATTTTCCTTCAAAGCTCAAACTAGGGGTAAACAATATATTTAAATTTAACTAAAATAACCACACATAAACTTCTTTACAGTATGCAGCGGAATATAAAACCGAGAACCATTTACAACATCAATCACATCAATAGAAACGACATAGTCTTTTTTGGGTAGAAACCCCTAGACAAAACCCAAGATGGGAAAATCGGTGCAACAGTATGAGATGATATTTTTATTAAGAAAATATGGAGCTTTTACAAATTAGAAATTTTTATTTATGCCCTAGATGGCAAAATCAAATCACCTAAAAATCACTGAGAAAGGCTTGGAGGTAGGGCACAAATCCCAAGGCAATTGTACGACTTGCACTATATGACTGACTGCTGTATGGTCCGTACGAAATTTGTACGGCCTGCTGTAGGGATTTGTATGGATGTACAGTCACCTGCTGTACGATTGCACGTCCTCCTTGTTGTTTGGCTGTACAACCTCCCTGTTGTACGGTTCCTCTGCCTGCGTCCATAGAAGAAAGAATTGGCAATTTTTCATCGACTTCCCAAAAAATCGCAATGTTTGAGAGAAGCCGATTTTTAATGCCGAAAAAATCGCACCGTGCATGGTCATGAAAAAATCGGCGATTTTTTCTAAAAAAGCGTGCCACGATAGGTAAAATCGCCGGTTTGTCAAAAAACGAAAACCGGGTTTCTTAAAATCGATTTTTGGGGTTTTTTTTGGTCATTTCAGTTGGAGAATGCGACAAGAGGGATATTGCTTCAGAGCAGGGGTAAATCCACATGTTCCAAGCAAACTCGTCGGCAGTTAGCACCCACTATCAGAAATCAAGATTCTTTCTTCTATGGTAATATCCAACCATAAAATTTCGTTTTGCATATGAGAGATCATAGGGCTCCAAGATCTCTGTTTTATGTCTCAAATAATTAAAACGATTTTATCTTTGATCAAATTTGGTAATGTACAAAGTTACAAACCCTCATGAATCATGTTCATCTCTGTTCACGAATTTGGTAATGCCGTTCATCATCTGTTCACGAATTATTAAGAATGAATTTTATCTACAAAGTTAAAACCCTCACGATTTGGTTTCATGATGAACGACAGTTTGAGCCTTGAGGGACGTTTGAAGTCCAGACTCCAGAGTTTGAAGAATCAACTTATCAAGAGCTCAAGGGAAAACGCAGAGGTTCAGCTTCAAGGGAAAACGCAGAGGGAGCCGTTCAAGTGAGTTATTTATTTTAAATTTTAAAATCTATGTGTATAAAATTTTAGTATTTAGTATTATTAAGTTTTAGGTTTTTAAAATTTTAACAAATTAAAATATTGCATATTAAAAGTTTGCATATTACAAATTTGCATATTAAAAATAATCAATTGAAAGTTCAAACTTTGCATATTAAAAATTTATAGTTTTGCGCCTTTGACATTTTGTGTGAATCGGCTGAATCAATTTTAGTGTTGATGATTTTATGGAAGGCAACCTTGTGCTTTGGTTTGTACTTTGTTCTTTTTCTATTTGGGTTTAATCATTAATGTTTTTTGTTTTTGTTTTTTTGCAGCGATAGGTTTGACTTTTGAGGCTATACATTTCCATTGCAAAAATGCCAAAGGCATTGGACCCATTTTGGCAATATGCTGACCCTGAAGATGGAACAAACCGACAACGATTAAATTGCAAACTGTGTGGACAACATATGACAGGAGGCATTAGCAGGTTGAAGTACCATTTGGCAAAACTCCCTGGCCATGATGTGGGGATTTGTAGTTCATTTACCCCTGAGATTATGAGAATGGCCCATGATGCAATTCACTCGAAGGATAGAAAAAGGGAAGAGTCAGATACAAATAGAGCTGAACTTGCTGCAGGTGGAGTGGCTAGGACTTCAGGGACATATGATTATGATCATCCGAATCCCACTGAGGGTAGTGTTGGGGGCTCCATGGCCATGGGGTCAGCTTTCGTGAGGGTTGTTGCCTCATCTTTCTTTGTTCCACGAAATAGCATCAAGTCAATGGTTAAAAAAAGGGAGAAGGAAGAAGCAGATAGGGTTATGGGGAGGATGTTTTTCTGGAGTGACTTGCCTCTTACAATAACAAGAAACAATCCTTTTTTTTCAGCCTATGTGTGATGCCATCGCTATTGTTGGCCCAGGGTACAAGTGCCCTACATATGAGGAGATTTGAGGCCCAATTCTTCAAGCAGAGAAGAAAGACATCAACACTAGATTGGAGGAATTCAAACAGTCATGGGATATTTCTAGATGCACATTGATGTCTGATAGTTGGTTAGATGCAAAGGGGAGGACCCTTCTCAATTTCTTGGTACAGTGCCCGAAAGGTACCATGTTTATCAAATCTGTTGATGCATCGTCACAGGTAAAAGAAGCAACATTGTTATGTGAGTTGTTGGATGGGGTCCTCTAGGAGATTGGTGTGGACAATGTGGTGCAGATCATAACAGATAATGCAGCCAATTATGTTATTGCTGGTAGATTGCTTATGGAGAGGCATCCCTCACTATTTTGGAGTCCATGCGTTGCACATTGTATTGATTTGATGCTGGAGGATGTGGGGAAAATTCCCTTCATCAAGGAGGTTGTTGATCAGGCTAGGAGTATCACCAAATTCATATATAACCATGCTTGGGTTCTTAGCCTCATGAGAAGATGCATGAGAAACAGGGAATTGTTGCGCCCTGGAATCACACGATTTGCCACTAACTTCATTTCTCTTCAGTCTTTGCTTCGAGTTTAGTTTGAGCTGAAGCAAATGTTTGTTTGTGATGAGTGGCGAGATTGCACATATAGCAGGAGAGAGGATGGGAAAGCCATCGCTAGATTGGTTTACACTGACTCCTTTTGGGAAAGAGTGGAGGAAGTGTGCTCAATCAGTGAACCTTTGGTAAAGGTTTTGAGATTAGTTGGCACTGACAAGCCTGCTATGGGCTATTTGTATGAGGCCATGGATGGGGCCAAAGAGTCTATTTGGTCTTATTATGTGGGGAAGGGTACCCCTGGACACAATAGACACATGATGCTATGGGAGTTGATTGATACACGATGGACCGAGATGCTCCATCGACCTATTCATGCAGCTGCTCTTTTCCTCAACCCTTCCTTTTCCTACAAGTGTAAGTTTGATTTTGATGAAGAGGTTTTGGAAGGGCTTATCGAATGTATGAATAGGATGGTACCTAATTTTGAGACTCGGGAGAGTATTACTCGTGAGATGGAGATGTATCGAGAGGCTACTAGACTATTTGGCTATGCCAATGCTGTCCGTGCAAGGAACAATTTGACTCCAAGTAAGTGATTGCAAATTATAATTTATTTGTATTTTGAACTTCAAATTCTTAAATTTTAATTGTGTTTAATGATTTATCATTTTATTTGAAATTTGAAATTTGAATTATATAATTTGATTATCTTTCTTTCTTTTTTATTGTAGGTATTTGGTGGAGGACATATGGTGCAAGGGCACCAAATTTAAAAAAATTTGCCATCCGAGTCCTCAACCAAACCTGTAGCTCTTCTGGATGTGAGCGTAATTGGAGTGTCTTTGATAAAATACACTCAAAGAAACGCACTGGGTAAGGAATTTATCAAAGCAATTAAATTGATTGTAATTTAAGATCCTCTTTCATATTGTTTTCCTCTGGCCTCAAGACTCAAGACACATTAAATCTTTTTATCACCCTCTTACAGGTTGGATTTCCCACGCCTGAATGACTTGGTGTATGTCCACTACAATCTTCGGCTGTGGATGAAGCAGGTGGAGAAATCACCCGATGTGGATGCCATTTGCTTGGACAATATTGATGTATTGTCCAAGTGGAGGGTGGAGGTTGAGTTACCTATCATGGAGGAGGCACCTGCATGCTTAGATGAGGAGCAACAACAACAGGGGCAGGAGGATGCGGAGGAGCAAGAGGAGGAACAGGAGGAGGCGGACCGCTTTGACCCAGAGGACTTCATGGAGGGTGATGTGGCTTCATCAGCACCACCTTCTACAGTGGTTGATGCATCTACTCCCTCATTGGCATCGAGTCCCTCATTGGCACTGAGTATAGGGCCAGGACATTCTACTGTCAGGGGCAGGCCTGGCAAACAACCCATGATCTTTTCCTGTAAAAGGGGAAGAGGGCATTGATTTATATTTCAGAGACAGATAGTTAGCTATTAGTTTTGTGATGTCATTTTGTATTGGACCATTGATTTCCCACTTTTGAGTACTATTGGACAACTATATTCAAACTTTCAGTATCGACTTTTATGTCTCATATTATATTTGGCATGCCTACGTGATATATATCAATGTTTTTTCTATATTTATGTGCCAATGTATTAATTTGATGTCATTGTTGCTTTATATGCTTAAAATTATGAAAGAAATGAATATATTTTGTGTTTTTCAATATTTGCTGCGGTTTGCTGATTTTTGCCGTTTTTTTTGCCGATGTTGTCGAGAAGATGTTTTCTGGACCATTGTCGATTTTTTGCCAATGCCGATGTTTTCTTCCATGCCTGCGTCTCCTGTCTCTCTCCTCTGGTAAATTAGGGTTGCCTTCCCGAGTTAGTGCTCCTCTGTTTTCTTCGCCAAAATTCTCTCTCTCACACTTCTTCCTTAGTCTTTGTCAGAATGCAACTGTGTCCTCTCCACAAGTTGATCTTTCTTTTATAACTTTATGCAAAGCGAAAACCCTAATCTCACTTTCACTTTATAAAGTCAATTACTAATTAGATCACTTTAATTTATTTCTAAAGTAAACTTAAGAAAAATAAATTAAATACAATTGGCTTCTTAATTTAAGTCTTCTGCATGCAAGGACACATGCATGTAGGAAGACCTTCTTTGTACCTGCTTTTTAACAAAATCATACCACCAATGTAACCACTTGATTAAGCAATTCATACTTGATATCTTACCTTTGCTCTTTAATGCATCCATGACAATACCTCATTGATGATATGTTGAGTTTGTATCAGGATCTTTATCTTGGTGAGTGCAGGAAACCAAATCTTCTTAAGAACCTGGAAGACTTGAAATCGGTGCCACAGAGAAGCATTGCTTTGGCAAGCTTCGTTGATCCATGCTTCTAGTGGACTAATGTATGGATCACCTCCATCATACGTATCTTCTAATTTTTTTGCTTAAAACTCATCCATCAATCCTGGGCGTGGAGGTTGTCCGTAGAGTCGGACCTTGGAAATCTTCATATGTGAGCCACAACTCGTCTTTGCTTTTACTCAAACATTTCCTTAGGCATATAAGTACACTGCTTATCCTTTTCACAATCATGTTAGTAACCCCAATAATCCTTGAAATTTTGAAATGGCCAGCTATATAATTCATACCTTCATGCTTCAAATGAAAAGATAAACAATAAATATTATGGAGCTAAGGAATGAAAATCATACCTGTCCACCTACCAGCCTCGGTCTTGTTGAAATGCATCATTAAGCACTTACTGACATAGGATACAACAGGCGTAACAACTTCTTTAGGGCTTCTTGAGGAACATAACAGAGATTGATAATCTGGGCCCACCATAGGCTGAATATTTGCAAAAGGATCTTCTTTATAACATGCTTCTTTGACTTTGGATAGATACGATGGAGAAAACATGGAATAATCACCAGAGATATGAGGTCCCAAATTTTTGAACTTTTCATCACAACGAACCATCTGCATATGGGAACTATCTGTACTGTCCGGTGATGTTCCATTGCCAATTATAGTGGCAAAAGGGTTGAGCCATTCTTCGTCATTAGCCTCATAAGGATAAGGAATAATCATATCTCTTTCAACAAGGTCTTTATGAGTCATGTCATTAATATCCCTGCCTGAGGTAACTGAAAGTTCATCCCAAATAGTGTCAAATTTTGGCTCAACGTGAGTAACTTCACCAAGCTGTCCTTTCTCGCTGCAACGTATGGAGAGAATGCTACCCGGTGTCGAGGAATCATAGAAAGGTGGACCCATAAATGTCTAATAACTTACCCTATCCTTTTGTTCTTCAACTTCTTCAACTAGGACTTCTGGATCTTCAAATGTAAGACCCCCATAATGTTCATTTGCTTGGGGAGCTTCATTTACCGTGCTTGAGAGATCGTTAGCTTCATCAATATGACTTTCGTTGTGGATCTCTTTACTGAATAAGCTCCTATCATACTCAACATGAGGTATCCATATACGTTGTTGTCCAGGGAACCAACGTCTACAAAATAGTTCAATCAATTCCAGAAGAGAAGATATCTCAGCTTCTGGCAACTTCATGAACCAAACGTGGGCCTTTCCTTCTAGGTGAAGAGCGAAGAACCTCATGTATACACCTTCTTCCAATTCAACTTCTTTTGGGAATAACAACAAAAAATTTGCAACTAGGTCTTCGACATAATTCCAGTCTTGATCATTGAAAGGCTTCCACAGTTCATGTGGTAGATTGTCCAAGTAACCTGGGAACTTTGATAGGTCAAGCAGAGCAAAATATACTTCCATTTCTGCGACGGTTGGATTGTTAGGATCTTCAAATTCAAATGGAATATCTTCTACGATTCCTTCGCTTGAACCATCTTGTGTCTAGTTATTTCCAGTGTTTCTTCCCATATAATGTCGATCATGGCCTTTCTTTCCCGTTCTTCGATATCGTAATCCCAATCCAAGTTGAATGCATCGATGGACCGCCAGAGTGAAGAATAACTTTTGTGGGGGAAAACCCTCATACCAATTCTTAACAGACAAGTTGTCTTCTAAGTGAAGAGATAACAGAAATAGCCTCATTTCGATGTCTTTGTGTACGATGTCACTTGCCCAGAGGAATTGTATGAAAGTCTGCACGTGTTGCTGCATAGTACTTAATTTTGTTGGAATAATGGGAAAAGTGCCTTCCCACCATCTTGAATGGCATACTTGTGTGGAAATCCTGGAATGCATGAAAAGTCCAATAAGTCCATCCACAATTCATATTGGATGCCATATCGTCAGGCTTCCCTATCTTTATAGAGTACTTTTATTTTTCTTCAACTAGAGTTGCCAGGAGAGACCCGCCAGGTTAGTTAAACAAATCTCACCAAAGTACTGAACAAAACAAGGGCGTACCTGATTGATGGGGTGGGCTGAGTGTTGGACATTGGGTTTGGTGCTCCCTGTGAGTTTTGTGACATAGACTAATCGCCTCCTGAGATCCTAACTCTGGTGATTGTGGCAGAGATTAATACCTGCGGGTTTTGGTCTAATGACAATCGTGAGTCCAACAAATGGTATTAGAGTAATAGGTCAAAGGGTTTGAAACTCACCCGGCTCGCGGGGGGGGGGGGGATTGTTGGACATTGGGTTCAACGCTCCCCGTGGGTTTCGTGACATGAACTAATCGCCTCCCGAGATCCTAACTATGGCGATTGTGGCGGAGATTAATACTTGCGGGTTTTGGTCTAATGACAATCGTGACTCCAACACTGAGTTCTTTGTGGAGTCGCCATATAAGTCTGTAGGTTAGTCCTTTCTAGAAATACATGCAATCATATACAATCAAGGACTTTAAGAAATAGTATGTGTGCTTTATAGGTCCTCGACAACGACACCAAAATGTTTTTGGTGGAAACAACGGTCCAGGCCGCTGACAAACATATGCGGAAAAAACAACCACTGTCACCTTAGTCGCTTTTCCTAACTTCTTCGGAAGTCAAAACCTCCTAGGGGAGAGCCCTATGTACCTCTGCAAAAGGATGCTTAAACACAAATGTATCTTGCAACGTGTGAAGTTAGTGACCAGTGCGTAATGGAGTTAAGGAAATGATATGGATAATGCAAGTACATTCATCCAATGGTAATCCAGTGATAGTTCCAACTGATTCCCAATGTGCAAACAACAATATTTATATGCAACTATTAACAAAGTGTTGGTGATTTATCACTACCAAATAATCCAAAGCACCTATGAATAACATATTAGTTGTCATTGATTTAGGCATCCATTATGTGTAAGCAACATTCAACATGGCTAAACATTAAAATCAGATCTGAGGTATGTGTCGGCAGCAATATAGGCAGATGTATCAGTCATTATTTAAGGCAACATTATTAAGTACATTTACTTAACCCAACTTTGTACAAGTATACGAAGGTTAGTATGCCAAAGATTTATTAGCAACTGAAATACATTTTTTCAGATCTCAAACTTTAATCTCAATATTCATAGTACAACATATGTCTAAGTCAATATTCATAGTACCTAGGAATTGTTCCCCTAAGTGACTTTTGCCTAAGTCACTAGGAAAAGGGGTTTTGAGTTACCTGGACTTTATATTAATGACTTGAGATGAGCATTAATTGCACTTTAGGGAAAAAAGTGCACTTTAAGTGAAATATTTATTTTAAAAGTGAGTGAAATTAATTATTTTGTGGAGAAAAGTGATTTAATCACAATCACTCATCTAGACTAATATGAGCCCTAGGATTAGATGGCTTTTCATTCACCCTAATTTTTTTCACCAAAAGGGAAAGTTTCCAAGCGAAGGGGCACTTTTGCATTTGAGAGAGAAGGAGAGCCATTTTCTGAGAAAGGAGAAAATACCAGCAACAACAATTTTTTCTCTGCGCACACACTTCGAGGAAAGGACAATAGCAAGAGAGGGCACGAAAATTGAAGAAAGGACTGCAAGATTTATTGCTGGTCTATACAGTTTGTACGGTATGGTTTTAGTATGACAGGCACGCTTTTTGAGGCAGATTTCTGGGCACGATTTTCGAGAATTATTATTATTATTATTATTTTTGCAAGGCATAGATTTTGAGGTCTGAACAGACAGTCTGCACGGTTTGTTCATATAGTCCGTAAAGTGGCACAGAAATTGAGGTAGAAAATCGAAAATTTTTGAGTTTGATTTTTTCGGTTTGGCACGAAAAACAAGGCAGAAAATTTTCATCCGGTTGAGATAAATTAGTCCGAATTTTTTTTTTTTGAGTATTATTGTAATTTTTTTTTTCTCTAAAAATAAAAAATTCTCTCACAGGTTTTTTCCTGGAGGTTGGGGTTTTTCCTGGGTCATTTGACCAAAAATATTGTCTGAAATTTCATGGTTGAATGTGTTTATTTGCTGTTAGTGAAAAAGTTGTAGAAGCTTTTCTTGTGTTTCAGTGCTATGTTGTTTATGAGAAAAATCGAATTTGCAGCAGTAAAACAAATTGGGTTGGGAATTAAACAATGTTTTAAAACAGAGTTGGAGACCGGGTTGGGAAAGTGCTGAAAAATCTACGTGGTATCAGAGCTTTGTTGAAGAAGAGGGCAGATTTATACACAGTGAAAATTGTAGTCTTCAGTGATTTCTTTTGACAGTGGGCAACACCTTGTTGAAACTTGAACTTTGCAGAGATAATGGCTACCGGACTTAGGATGGAGGATAGGCTCGATGGGGCTGGGAATTTTGTCCCATGGAAAGCTAGGATGGTGCTGATATTGGAGGAGAATGAGTTGTGGGATGAGGTGGTACATAACACTACAATAGTTCCTATTGTTGTTCCCCCTACCCTCGATGCAGCGACACTTACCGCCTTCAACAAGAAGAACATAAAAGCTAGAAGAATAATCCTAGATGCAATTAAAGTCCATGTGATTCCTCACATCTTGAGTAAGACCCGTGCATTTCAGATGTGGGATGCTTTGACCAGCTTGTTTCAAAGCTCAAACGAGAATAGAAAGATGGTTTTGAGGGAGAAGTTGAAAAGCATCAAGATGGCCAAAGGGGAGGTTGTGATATCTTACCTTACTAGGATCTCTCAGGTGAGAGATGAGCTTGCAACAGTGGGGGAGGTTGTTCCTAATGCAGAGCTAGTGCAAACAACTATGAATGGGGCTTCAAAGCCTTGGGCTGTGTTTGTGGAGGCTTTGGTAGCTAGGGAGAACTTACCTACATGGGACAAGATATGTGATGATTTTGTTCAGGAGGAGACTTGGAGGGGTCTTGTGCAGGGCAGTGCTTCTACTTGTAGGGAGGATGATGAGGATGTGGCTTTGACAACAAAGGGGAAGAAGAAGTTCATGAAGGGTCCCAAGAAGGGTGGGGCCAAGCAGTAGGATGGGTAGAAGAAGGATTTGAGCACTGTGGAGTGCTGTGCTTGTCAAAAGATGGGGCACTATGCTGGGTAATGTCCACAGAAGAAGAAGAAGAAGCAGTAGCAGACAACAGCTTTGACAAAGATTGAGGATTTTACAGCGAGATTTGAGAGAGAGTTTTCTCTTTGCATTGGACATGTTGATAGAGAGAGAGCATCCATCATCACCAATGCAGATGTTGATAGTGAGAGGGAATATTCCTTGTTGACAGGTCATTCTTTGAGTGCATCCACCATCGGCACGTGGTATATTGATAGTGGAGCTTTAAGCCACATGACAGGTGCTTGAGAGATGTTCTCTGAGCTTTCACAGTTAGAGATTGATGAGGAGATAGTGTTGGGGGATGACATAGTTGTTAGAGCAGTTGGGCGTGGGACCATTACCTTTCAGAGAGAGTCCATGAGTCCCATGATTTTGAGAGATGTACTATATGTACCTGGGCTGAGGAAGAACTTGATCTCAGTTTCCATGATCGAGGATCGAGGTCTTGGGGTGTCCTTCCTGGATAGACATGTGCGTGTCTTTCCCAAGACTGCATGACCATCTGTTTCCTATACCATTGGAGTTAGATGTGGGAAACTGTACAAGCTGTTGTTTCAACCCTAGCATGCTTTGGCACATAGCAGCAACATCGAGCTTTGTGAGCTGTGGCAGAGGAGGATGGCTCATCTACATCATCCAACTTTGCGTATGTTGAGATATATGGTTACAGGGTTGCCAAAGTTCAGCACAGAGCATAGTGAGGTATGTAGAGGGTGTGCTTTTGGAAAGTACACCAAGACTGCTTTTCCTAGCAGTGATGGCAGGTCAGTAGGGGTTCTTGACTTGATACATTCTGATTTGTGTGGACCTATGTCAGTTGTTTCTCTGAGAGGGTTCGAGTATTATGTGGCATTCATTGATGACCATTGCAGGAAGACCTGGATCTACTTCTTGAAGAGCAAGAAATCTGAGGAGGTCTTGCAGAAGTTCCAAGAGTTCAAAGCTCTTGTGGAGAACCAGACAAGGAGGAAGATATGGGCTCTCAGATCGGATAACGGGGGTGAGTATACCTCCAAGGAGTTCGATGGATATTGCAGACAGGAGGGCATTTGGAGGTAGTTGACGGTTCCATACACTCCTGAGTAGAATGGAGTGGCAGAAAGGAAGAATAGATCTATTGTTGGAGCAGCAAGAGCTATGTTACATGATTAGTCACTTCCTTTCTTCCTTTGCGCAGAGGCTTGCAGTACACCTGTTTACCTTCAGAATAGGAGTCCTCATCGTGCCTTGGGGAATAAGACACCTAAGGAGAGTTTCACAGGCAAGAAGCCTGAGGTGAGTCATTTTAGGATATTTGGTTGCTTGGCTTACTCACATGTCCCTTTTGAGAAGAGGACAAAGTTTGAGCCCACAACAGAGAGGCATCTTTGTGGGGTATGATGAGACTACGAAGGCCTTCCACATTTATATTCCTTCTCAAAGGAAGGTGGTTGTGAGGAGGGAATTGAGATTTGAGGAGGAGTGGGCCTTCAGGAAGTCTAGAGAGTTAGAGCAGCAAGTTCCTGCACCTCAGGTAGTTTCACAGGTACCTTGAGTGCAACAGACAGGTTCACAGGTTTTTGGGGTTACTAGACCACATAGTATAGGCACAGGTTCTCCAGTTTCAGTGGTCCAGCTAGCAGGATCTTTGGGGACGGGTTTTGGGTATCAGGTTATAGGTTCACCATATAGAGCTTCAGGATCACAGAGTTCACCAGTTGTAGGCACTCCAACTTCTGGTTCACAGGTTACTGGGGCTTCTACCTTTGGTAGTTCATTAGATGAGGACATACCAGTGTGGGAGCAGTCTCTAGGGGAGAAGAAGCCTAAGTGGCTTCGGGACACCTTGAAGGAAGCATAAGAGTTTGGGACACATAGGGAGCCAGTGAGGGCTATTTTGATGACAAACATATTGGGTATGGCATTAGTGGCTAGTCTTCGTGATTCAGAGCCTTCTACTTTTGAGGAGGCCTCTCAGCATCATGTTTGGAGAGATACCATGATAGAAGAGTACCATTACATCATGAAAAACGATGTTTGGGAGATAGTTCCGAGACTTGAGCGGAAGTCAGTGGTGACTTCTTGTTGGCCTTACAAGCTAAAACATGCTGCAGATGGTAGTGTGGAGAAGTACAAGGCTCAGTTTGTGGCGTAGGGGTTCTCACAGGTTGAGGGAGTTGACTATGATGCAACCTTTGTTTCGGTTGCTCGTTATACTTCGATCAAGGCATTGATTTCCATTGTTGCGGAATGGGTTGGAAGATCCATCAGATGGATGTGAAGACCGCATTTCTCAATGGAATCATACAGGAGGAGGTTTACGTTGAGCAGTCTCAGGGCTTTGAGATTCATGGGAGAGAGTCTCATGTTTGCAGGCTGAAGAAAACCTTGTATGGGCTGAAGCAAGCTCCTAGAGCTTGGTACTCCAGGATTGACTCTTACTTGCAGTGGATGGGGTTTCAGAAGAGTGAAGCAGATTGGAATCTCTATTTCATCATGGTTGGAGATGATCTGCTCATTCTTTTGGTTGTATGTGGATGACTTATTTATCACAGGAGGAGAGAGACCTATTACAGCTTGTAAGAAAGATCTTGCTTCAGAGTACAAGATGATGGACATTGGGTTTGTTACCGCCCAAATGGATGCAGTACAAATATTTTGCGCAGGGTTTTTGAAGGCAACGTTCCACAAAGGAGTTCGGCAGGGATATTTCATGCTAGTTATTCTTTTATCACTTGTGTCATCCATCTTATGTAATGTTCGGGTACTTTTAGTACAAAAATAAAACAAACTATTTTTGATGATAGATATTCAAAACGCTACACAGTCAAGGTGCCTCTGCGTTTTTGTTGGTGAAGAAGAAAAATAACTTTGGGTATTTAGTGTTTAGTTCTGGGTGCTGGTCAAGAGGTAGGAAAGAGCTGTGTGGTGGTGACAGTAGGTAACAAAAGGATCATGTTTTATGCATATGGGCTACTAGGACAAACGTTGTTATCCTGACTTCTCAAAGATATCTAAAACAAGGGAGTTCATTGACAGCATCACCCGTGTCATAATCACACATTTTCATTTGGATCACATAGGGGCTCTTCTATACTTCATCGAGGTTCTTGGATATGAAGGACCCATCTATATGACTTACCCCACTAAGG
This sequence comes from Pseudotsuga menziesii, assembly GCA_001517045.1. Classification (NCBI taxonomy): domain Eukaryota; kingdom Viridiplantae; phylum Streptophyta; class Pinopsida; order Pinales; family Pinaceae; genus Pseudotsuga; species Pseudotsuga menziesii. The sequence continues at coordinate 245,088 of LPNX011111887.1, forward strand.
ATTTGGCACCATTGATGCTGGAAGATTATCGAAAAGTTATGGTGGATAGAAAGGGAGAGGAAGAACAATTTAATTTCCTTCAAATTCAACAATGCATGAAGAAAGTTACGGCTGTAGATTTGAAACAAAAGGTGCCAGTTGATACTGATCTCCAGATTTGAGCTTACTATCCTGGACATGTCCTTGGAGTTGCTATGTTCTACATCAAAGTTGGTGACAATAGTGTTGTTTATACCAAAGATTACAATATGACTCCTGATAGACATTTAGGAGCAGCTCAAATAGATCGCCTATGCCTTGACCTTCTGATAACAGAGTCCACATATGCGACTACTGTTCGTGATTCAAATAATGCCCATGAAAGAGAATTTCTAAAAGTTGTTCATACATGTGTTGCAGGAGGAGGAAAAGTTCTTATCCCAGTGTTTGCATTGGGAAGAGCACAGGAGTCACGGTCACGGCATCTTTATCGGCTTCAATTAACCCGAGTTTTACGTTTGCTGCAGCGTGGAGTTCATTGGCCACCGAGAAGTAGTATCTCAAATATTCAGCAAGCAGAGATCGCCAGTTTCCATGTTTTCACGTCTTCGGGATGCGCTAGAGTTCCATTTCCAATTTGTATTTTGTTTGGCAGTTAATTGGCGTAAATTTCCTTGTGGCAGCCTTGAGTTAATGTGCTAGTTTAATGCTAAATTCGATTGACAGTCGAGCATAGGGAATTGGAACAATTTCTTCACGATTTTTTGGCAGACAGACGTGGGGCTTGGCTGGCATTTTTGTTGGCAGCCGAATCATGAACTCTTCTCATTAAATCGTGATCGTAGATCAATAGATTGATGGCTCGGGGGACAGTCACTTAAACTTGCAGACTTGGGCGTGTTTTTTTCATGTGTATCCAATTGCAAAAAGTCATGGAACCCATATTTGTTATATCTCTGGCGGCCGGGTCGTGTTTTTCTCTGAGCCGTTTTCCTCTGCGGCCATTCTTTGTTTCAACAAATTGAATTTTTTAAAAATTGGCGGTTTTTTTTCACACACCAGAGCTCGGAGCAGTCAACCGGTGGGTGTATCCACTGAGTGATCCGCGTCTGCGCCATCATCTACATAGAGTTAAGCTTCAGTTTTTTCCACTACTGATGTGGGTGTTTGGTTCATGTGGCAGTCAGAACTAAACTTGGCAGATGCGATTTCGTGGTATGGAGCTTGGATCCCCATCACCATCCAGATGCGAAAGTCGTTGATAGAAGAGGGTCCACCAAAGTCGAGTCTAGTCTAAAGTTGTGTGAAAATCTGATATGGTCACGTCGGCTTCAGCTGGTGTATGACATCGTGGAATCTATCCACGTGGAAATTCCTGCTCAGAGTTTTAAATATCTGACTATTGTCCATCGTTTTGATAGCTGCTAGGTGTTTAATGACTTTAATAAGCAAAAGTTTGATGGGAGAATAGGCCATCTAAAGTGTTAGTTAACATAATAACACTTTGGTCCTGCATGAGTTATATTAAAAGGGTTTGGAGTGGCTTAGGTAGTAGAGAGAGGAAAAAGTGGATCTAAGATCGACTTTATTTATTTATTTATTTTATTAGAGCCTTTTTTGGCCTATAAAGAGAGGAGTCTCTTTCAATGTAAGGATGGAATTTTTGGGTTGGGAGGATTTTCCCCCAGAGTTAATAAAGAAAATCATGTTGAGTTTTTGGACATGTTGGGTTTCTCTGTCGTAGTTTTGTGTTTTCATGAGTTATAGGCCAAGTCAGCATAGAGGGCTAACAATCTAGTACGTTGGGCAAGCATTTGCAGCTGCCAAGTTGCTTGTCGTCGTTATGTTCTTGGAGGTTTGGGAATAATGGAAAGTCGTCAGTTATACTTCCTTTCTCCTGGCCTCTGATTATGGAACGGACCAGCTTAGTCTCCCTTCTGCGAAATGCAAAGCCTCTCTGAGTCCCCTTCTGACTCCATTTACCCTTCTGGTACTAGCACTGGCCTTCCCTCGAGGACTGATCCTCCCTTCCTTTTCGTCCCATCAAATCCGAATCATTTTCCTTTTTGCTACCCGTGTTTCTCTAAGGCAGCTTTTTCAGATCACCTTGCCCTCAGCCGCACCTGCCTTAGCAATCCGAAATTAGGGAAACCCCCCTAGAGCTGGAGAAGAGCCAGCCTAAAGCGAGGAGAGAGGTGTGGTGACATTGGCCTCTCTCTCGAGAGTTGTCGCCGGGCCGACGCGCCAACAGTTTGGGCTTTCAGCACTCGCATGCCAGTTTCAGGCAACAACAGGGTTGATACACTATTTTTTGCGATTGGAGGTTTGGCAGGAGCTTGGACATATTTTGTTGGGACAAGGAAGGTATCCAATTGATATTTTGAGGGGATTTTGGATGGAGGATTGCAGGTCGATGTCTACATCGATGGTCACCTACTGGAAGAAGCTTCATGCTTCTGAGGGAGAGTTGGTGGATCTTACATTGTATCGTCAGCTCATTGGTTCTTTGATGTATCTGGTTAACTCCAGACCAAATTTGTGTTTTGCGGGGAACATTCTCAGTCACTTCATGGTGGAGCCTAGGAGGGTGCACTGGGTAACTGCAAAACATGTGTTGAGATACCTTGCAGGGACAATGGATTATGGTCTGTAGTACAGGAGATAGGATGGGATTAGATTGTTTGGCTTCATAGATTCAGATTGGGCATGCAGTGTGGCAGACCGGAAGAGCACTTCCGGATTTTGTTTTAGTTTGGGCTCGGCAGCAGTGTCGTGGTTAAGTCGAAAGCAAAATTCTGTTGCTTTGAGATCTGTAGAGGCCGAGTATATGGTAGCCAGTCAGGCTAGTTGCGAGGTGTTGTGGCCTCGCAAGTTGCTGGTGGATTTATTTGATCAAGAGTTGAGGCCTACGTTGATTTACTGTGACAATCAGAGTTGCATCTAGCTCTCTGAGAATCTAGTATTTCATGATCGATCAAAGCATATTGAGATCCGATATCATTTCATTCGTGATTATGTTCAGAGAGGAGTAGTGACATTGCTGTACATTTCCATTGATGAGCAGGTTGCAGATATCCTGATGAAGTCTCTTGGAAGAGGCAAGTTTATTCACTTCGGAGACAAGTTGGGTGTGGTGAAGACAACTTCCTCGGTAAGGAGTGTTGAAATTTACCTAGGAATTGTTCCCCTAAGTGACTAGGAAAAAGGGTTGAGTCACTTGGACTTTATATTAATGACTTGAGATGAGCATTAATTGCACTTTAGGGAAAAAGTGCACTTTAAGTGAAATATTTTAAAAGTGAGTGAAATTAATTATTTGTGGAGAAAAGTGATTTTAATCACAACCACTCATCTAGACTAATCTGAGCCCTAGGATTAGATGGCTTTTCATTCACCGTATTTTTTTTCACCAAAAGGGAAAGTTTCCAAGTGAAGAGGCACTTTTGCATTTGAGAGAGGAGAGCCATTTTCTGAGAAAGAGGAGAAAATACCAGTAACAACAATTTTTTCTCTTGGTATTCATTTCAAGGAAAGGACAACAATTTATTGCTGGTCCGTATAGTTCGTATGGTACGGTTTTAGTACAGTAGGCACAATTTTTGGGGCAAATTTCTAGGCACGATTTTCGAGATTTTTTTGTTTTCTAGGCGGATTTTGAGGTCCGTACAGACAGTCCTTACGGTTTGATCGTACAGTCCGTACAATCTATATAGCGGCACGAAAATAGAGGCAGAAAACATAAAATTTATGAGTTTGATTTTTTTAGTTTGGCACGGAAAACGAGGCAGAAAATTTTCATCCGGTTGACATAAGTTGGTCTGAAATTTTTTATGAGTATTGCTGTAATTTTGCTTTTCCTGAAAATAAAAATCTCTCATAGGTTTTCGTTGGAGGTTGGGGTTTAAACTTGGTCATTTGACCAAAAATAGTGTCTGAAATTTCATGGTTGAATGTGTTTATTTGCTGTTAGTGAAAAAGTTGTAGAAGCTTTTCTTGTGTTTCAGTCCTATGTTGTTTATGAGAAAAATCTAATTTGTAGCAGTAAAACAAATTGGGTTGGGCATTAAACAATGTTTTAAAGCGGATTTGGAAACTGGGTTGGGAAAGTGCTGAAAAATCTACAAAATATTCGGGCAGTTGCCTATGTATTCAGGTAGGAAATTGCAGGCTCGGGTAGGGAAGGAACAAAGCTCGCGCAGGTCGGAAAACTGTTTGGGCAGGTCAGAGAAGGGCTCGGGCAGAGTGACAGGTCATTGGCAGATTGATAGCATCTCTAGGTAGCCTAACAGGATTTTTGGACAGTCTGATCTCTCTTGAGCAGAAGAGAGAAAATTAGGGCAAAAAGCCCTAATTTGGCAAAAGCCTTAGTTTGGCATTTTAGGTAAAAATTATCTTTTGTAATTGTGGATCTGTGGTACACAACCAGTTAGGGTTTGAGAAATTTTTGAAGAACTCAGTCATCTCATTTACGAGATGAATTACTAATGCTTTTGGGGTTTTTGTCCTTGAAAGGTTTCCCCAGTGAAAAACTCTTGTGTTCAGTGTGTTGATGTGATTTACTGCCCTTGTCATTTGTTTTATGTTAGTCTGCAATTTTTTTAAAGTATTCATGCTAATGCTAAAAATTCAACAGTTTAATAGGAAAACCCATGCAAAGCTCATCGTTGAAAGTGAGAGGTTGCATTGAACTTACCACATAGTCATAGGGGTGCCTTGCTCTTGTAGTCACTGCGGGCTTTGCCTGAGACGATGGTAACAATCATAAACGATATACTTGGTAGTAGTGTACTGGGAAAATCCATGCAAATCTCATCGTTGAAAAGTGAGAGGCTGCATTGAACTTACCACAGAGTCATAGGGGTGCCCAAAGCAGACTTTACGTCTCCCCCTGTTGAACACTTGGTATTGTTGCAATGCGCTCACTTTTAGAGGACAAACTTCAAGTGGGGCCAAACAAAGAAGTTGAACCCACCTTAATCCACTCATCTTATAATCTAAAACGATGAAGAGGCATTACACAACATTTCCCTTCAATAGTAATTACTTAAATCAAACCACGTGTCGTGGTTAATTATATTATACGCTGCTACTGTAAATTGATTGTTCGTTGCTCCTTGGATGCTGGTGATGAGCTGGTAGAGAGGATGCATGTGGAGGCGATGGAAGAGCCACCTCTCCCCCATCTGCGCCGAGTCTGAGGTCTTCACATGCCTTGGGCATTTAAGGAACTCAATCTACGAGGGCTTGCATTTGATGGTTAGTGTCGTCGATAAGGTTGTCGAGCTGGTAACTGGTACTCTTTGCATCATGTCTCTTTGCTGCCATTTACTTCTCCTCGAGATGAAGCCAGGTTTCGTTTTAGCTTTGGCAAGTTGCCCTCTCTCGGTCTGCAACGAACATTACATTGCTCGAGCTCTTCTCAAGCACAGGGTAAGTTTTATTGATAGGATCGTGGCTCATCTTGTAACTGTCCATATATAAACTCTTTTTGATTCTCAGGGATTTGAGACCTCGACAATAAATTGTGTCATTGTGCAAGCAAAAGGAGGGAATCCTGCTCACTTCTGGTCCTGTAGCTTGGAGGAATACTAGAGTTATTCTCACGAAAAGGCGGTCAGAATGTCTAGAAGATTGAGGGCTACCCCACGACGAGCCAGTCATGGAAGGGGTATTTTGGGCGTTGAGGAAACACGGGGTCTTCAGATAGCGGATTTGACAGTTCCGCGCCATGGCAGCTGCACAACCTTTTGGATGATTGGGAGGAGGAATTGGTTATCCAACAATTGACTGGGCAACATACATGCATTAGACGTAGGAATTATTGGAGGGTGAGAAATATGCTAGCTCAAGTTTTGATGCAGCCTTGGAGGCAAAATGTGGTTGACAATCGTCAACCTCCTCCTCCTCCCGCTTCAGAGGCTAATCCTTCTTCTTCACCTAGCCCTTCCCTGGTCTCCAAACCCATGGAGGACCAGGTGAAGGAAGCTGATAAAGAGGTTCCCGCAGCCTTGGACAAGGCCAACATGGCCTCCACTAGCTACTACAAGAGGAAGAAATTGGATAGTTGTGAGTCGACGAATATGAATCCTTTCAGGAAATCAAGCCCTCTTCCAATTAAAATGACATCAGAGGATTCTTCTAGCTCAGGCCACTACAGATGTCCAATTGTGGAAGAAGCCAAAGGAAGCAGGGGAGGGTAGCAGTTCCTTGTAACGCTCTAGATCTAGTTATTTTCTGGCTTTTGTCTTATGTTTTTATTAGTCTTTCCCATTATGCAATTGTTAGTTTTTTGGTCAGCTTTCAAAGCTTGTAGTAGTATTTTAGAAGTCTCTTACTGTAAGCACTCAGGGCTAAGCCTAGCCCCTCTATATCGGGCTCTTCAGATCAGAAAGATCAACTTTGATGTTTACAGGAAGAATAAGTTGGCTCGATCTGTCAATATGTGTCTTAGTCATTTTTGTTTCAAATATGTAAACTGCTCTGATGAGTTGACAACTCTCAAGAATTCTTGTGCTTGTATTTTCTAACTTTTTGTATATTAATATATTTTGCTAGAGAACTTACAAATTTTTTTTTTATTGTTGTTTCTTTCTTGTTCAGTATTTTCAAACTCCTAGAATTTATTTTGTAGCTTTAGCGTAATCAGCCTTAGCTTCTTTTTATTAAGGACCACCCCCCTTGGCTTCGCTAGGAGTTGGCCTAGACGGAGGAGTCAAGTGTTAAGTGACAACAAACTTGACTTGTGACTTGCCCCTAAGGACGCACCTAGTGGCTTGAAGATTTCTTCCATGTTACTTGAGGTGCATAATAGGCGACAACAAATAACATAAAGGAGCATGAGGGTTATGCAACGCTAGCCTTCTAACACACATGTCGCATGTCCTAGGATAAGAAATTGATACTACAAGAAGATGATTACATGATTTTATTAATGTAGATATATAAGAAGTTCAAATAAGGATAGGTTCAAGTACTAATAGATGGGTAGCTAGCATTGCCAAACAGGCTTCAAGGTTGCATTCTTTAAAAAAGATGGAAAATAGTGTTCGAAAGCAAGGGTATGCATGAAAGACAAATAACATACGACAATGTCATAAGAAAAGAAGAACCAACTTAAATGAGTAAAGAATCACCGAGTATGGCCATCACTTGATGATGCCTTGTGGTTAAAGCACACAAGGAGAGAGGCATGTTTCCATGTTGTGCCTTTTATAGCATGAACTAGAAGGTATAGTTAAATTCCCAAAGAACATGGTTAGCCCAATTACAACCTAGAGGTGTTACACACTGTCACCTCGATAACCACCTCTCTACACTTTCGTTTGACTCTTCTCCAACTCGAGTGGGGCTTCTCTAGGGTTAGGATTTCTAGGCTATGCCAATGAGGACATAAGGTGATTTGAATAGTTAGCCTGCAAAAATTGAGGCCTTTCTTTGTAGTATAGGTGGTGGGAGGGTTATAAAGGCTAGTGTCAATCCCTAGGGCATATGGATTTTCAAGATGATTCCCCCTTAGGTTGTGCTTGTATGTGTTTGATTGAAACCTATGCAAAGTGCATGCCAAATTCCTATCCCAAACAATTGATGCTTCTTGCAAATTTTGTTAGGGAAGAGTAGCATTAAGCTTACACCTTCAACCTATCTATCTTGCACACCCTTAGCCTGTGCAAATTGATGGTATCCACCTCAATGGATGCTAAATACCTCAATCAACCTACAAAACTAAAGTATGATATACCAATGGAGTAGTGCTAGCTTTCTTACGGACTAGATAAACATATCGTACAATGCCAAAATATACAAGATACCTCAAAGATTAAGCCATCAAGAAACCTTAAACCTCAAATGGCTCCGTGAAAGATATGTCAATTAGGCTCCAAAAGAGAGAGAGCTCTCAAAATCCAACCATGAGTTCAAATGAGGAAGAGGCTCTGTTTATATAGGAGAGTAGCTCAACTTCCTTTATAATAAAATAACAATAAATTTTGAGATTAGCCTAGGGTGGAGTAAGCAATGAATAACTTCATCTAAAACCCTAACATACTCTAACAATATCCAAAATACGACGTGGTCAATGACACATGTACATTGTCCAAGATACATAAGGCCCAAGAGATTGTGTGCAACATTAGATCTAGGTCAAATAATGATGAAAAGAGGTTAGGTCCAGGGTTTGGCACCTTAGATCCTTCTAACAACTCAACGTTCTCTTCAAAAGTTGTTCCAATGGTCCAAGCATGTGCAAATAAGGTCAAACCAAATGTTGGAAATAGATCCAAAAGGTGAAAAAATGGCCTGAACGATGACCCTAGTGTTCTCAAACTCCTTGAAATCTCACCGAGCGTTCTATAACCTTGGAATGGTCTTGGAAAAAGCTTTCCAAACATATATGGCATTTCCAAAACCGAGCTAGGATGAGTGAGATCTACTCTTTGGAAAATAGGGACTAAATTGTTGAAAAACAACCCAGAAGCCTACAAAAACGACCCAAGAAACCAACAAAATGACTCCAAAATTGACTTGATTACTCTAGAGAATTAGGTTGGGCATTTAGCACCATGAGATAGCCCTTAAAAAGAACTTTTCGCCCATATATTGTAAGCCCATATATCGAAGTCTCGTTTTGCACAATTTGCCCAATCATCAAATCTCCATGAACGTCCAAAAGTTGTCATCCAAGGCATCATCAACATGCCACCCCCATGAAGTTTGTGATGAAAATTATAAGCGGAAACCCATGCAAAATAGGGGATAACATCTTGTTCCAATTGTGGGGCGTGCTCACATCGGTAGTGCACGAGAACCCTTGAATCTCAACATGTACATGATAGCAATGACAATGCAAAACCCAAACCCAAAACCTTGTGGCGGGATGGATGGCCTCAACCTCCTTAAACACCACATTTACATCTAATAGTTTATTACATCAAAGATTTGGCTTTAGACAAAAGAAGCCTTCAGCATCAAATGAAATCTACTTTAATGCTCATAATATAGAGAGCTTATTCTTCTTCTACCTACCTACTCTAAGCATGAGAAGTAAGCATGTCAAGTAAAATCATATATCCAATGTACCCATCTTGACACTTCATCAAGGCTATATCCCTATCCCTTGTGCTTCGTCATTGACCAAATCAAGGAAACATCAATCATGAAATGTAGGCATCCTAAAATCTCCATAGCAAGATGAGTATGTACAATGTGATCATCATCAAGCCCTTGCCATGGCTGGCAAGTCCTACAAGCCTCTTTTATCCATGCTTGGATAGGGCTTGTGTATACATCATTGACATGAAGCTGCCAACTTGTAAAATCATCAATGACATCCTCAGTAGAAACTGTTGTAGGTCCCTTCAATATCACAACACTTTTAGCTTATCACGAAGAAAAATTTATGGCATGGAAATGAACCTTTGCCCCAAAATATATGGCTGGAAATAGCTGAAAATATCCCTGTTTAGTACCACTTGCTGCTCCATATCATTTTCAAAAAGTTTCTATGTGCAAATCCAAAGAAATTTCCGAAATTTGAGAAGAAAAAGAGGGCTGACAAATCCTATGATGAATAACCTGCTGCACTGGGCAATTTCCAGTGGTCAAAAGTGGTTTTGAACCACAGTCATGTATGTATCCATTTAGAAAATATAGATGAGGCGGATTCTCACACTATATTCCAATTTCTTTTTACAATTTAAATGGGAATTTTGTATGAGCATTTTTCATACATTCCCTTTTTACAAAGTTTTTATTGCACTTTCAATTTAGAAATGAAATATACTTTGTTCAATGTCTTTGAACATTTGAAAAAGACCTCCTTTCTGGTTGTAATTTCAACCTACATTTTTCTCCATATACGAAGTCCATTTGACCCTGTTCAAGTTGCTTTAGAAAGCTCTCTGTGAGCCCTTCATCGTCTGAATGTCTTTGAAGCTAACAGAGACTTTCTGCATTCTTCGACTTGTGTAGATCCTCCTAGATCAAATCTCCCCACTGAAAAGCACTTTTTGGACCTCCAAAAAGTCTTGATCCATGATCGTAGAAGGGTCTTTGTTTTCTCCTTCTCTAAAACTTTTTTCATATCTGTCTTTTGCTTACTTGGATTGGTTTACTTGCGCTTATGGCCAATTTTAGGGTGTCGGGTACAACTGATCATGCACCCATTGAAGAAGGTTACAAAAACCTATTACAATGTTTGATAAGACTTAATGCCTCTAAGTCTCTTCAACTCTTAAAAGTGGCTGAATAAAGCCTTTTACAATGTTTTCATGGCAAACTTTAATCCAAAAAGATAAATACATCAAATGTATTAGTGGTGAAACTCTTTGGTTTCAAAACCCCACTATGAAAGGTGTAACATATAACAATTTTACTTCTTTGTTTTGCCATTTTTTTCCAATGTAAACCATATGAATGCACCATTTAACCAAAGTGCAAACTCACTTTAGATTTTATGGTGTCAACCTGAAAATGTACATCATAAGAAATGCTAAAGCAAACTTTATCAAAAATTTACTTATTGGCCTTTTGACAGCCACAATCTGTTTGTATGGTAGGGATCTTTTGTATACTTCCGCATATCCACCCTTTTCCTATTAAATTATCTGGGCTGAAATTGATTGTAGCAGATTCAATTTCCTTCAATGTGAAGTATTTCTTAGAGGGATTTGAGGTTGAGTCTGTCAGATGTCTATCCAAGTTCCAAATCTGACTGCATATAGACGAATTACCTTTTCTCCGATTATAGATATCTGTTCTCGAGCAGGAGGAATTCACAACATTATAATTATTGCTCCCAAAAAGCCGAGAAGTACCTGCAGTAGGAAATGTGGACCATCGGTGGACAAATGAAACTTGGCCATCGAAATCCCTTTTCACCAGCTTCATTCCCTCAATGCGAGGGAGACATTACAATTGCCTTCTCTTTCTCTGAGAATGGATTTCTGGTGGGAGAATTAATGACCAGCAGCACAACGATACCAAGGAAATCTTGCCAAGCTGGAGGCTGTTGTTATTCACGATGTTCACTTGTAAATTGTAATAACATATATCTGAAAGACAAAGAGATTTGAGTGATGGCCCGAATGAAAGCAAGGACTTTCCCATGTACTTGGTAGCTATACCAGATATCTGATCGATCTTCTCTCTGAGCTGTGCTTTTTCCATCTGCAGGCGTTGGAATAAAGACAAGTGAAGGACCCAGGGAAAAAGTTACACTGTTTTAACAAGAAGCATGCAAAAAATGCACTCTATAATGACAGTACAAGAATCAAAATCTGGTTGAATGAATGCCGACATTATTTATTTTTAGCAGATTAATCTTCCTGACTAATCCTTCGGCTGATGATTGTCAAGCAGTTTTTTCACTGATTTCGGCGTTGATGTTGTTTCTTCACTGATTTCGGCGTTGATGTTGTTTCTTCACTGATTTCGGCGTTGATGTTGTTCTCGTCATTCAAATCCATACATTTGAACAACATATCATCCTTTTTCTCTTCGTACTGCTCTTGCAGCTGGAATTGATGCCATCAGTGCCAAGACAGATGAATAGTAACCCTATTAGGGCTCTTCGAACCTTCTTTCCACGCAATCCTTTACCAACCTTTTCAATTTAGCGAATTGATAATTCAATTTTCAACAGGATTTGAAACCTCCTCATAGGAATCACCAGAATTTAGATGCAATCTCTGGATTCTTTCACGCTCCATTTTGCATGTGGGGGTGAAACACATCTTCGGTCCCAACAACTGCGGAACATTCTTAGACACACAACCGCGCTACCGTGCCAAAAGCAAACCGTGGCCCCAATGTTTTGGTAAACCGTGGCCTCTATTCCTCTATTTGCGACTATCATCGGGCAGATTGCTAGTTGAATCTGCATCGAGGTCGACTCTGAAGCCAAAGGCATGGACAGGTATTTGAACGTGGCCATATCAGATGCTTTGTCTGGCTGTCTCCCTCCGTTCATTGCTGGAAAACAAAAACCCTCCTGTGAAAACTGAAACTGAAGTATCTTGGCCATCAGAAAGCAACACAATGCTCGCCACAAGGTTCACGGCGATCTGAGGAACACCGATCAACAACTGATGTATACTTGTAAGTTGTACCGGTGTCGCTAAATGAAGGTCACAATTCTGCAGGTGCCTCAACATTATCACCAAATTTTCTAGGAGTCCACGAGGGCCTCCACGATATCCTTCCCGGCGTCCCAAACGTGGTCTGTCTCTTCCTTCATAGCGAGGTCCTGAGGATGATCACTACCAGGTGGACCACTTCATAAGTTCGTCAAGAGATTGCAGGAACAATCTCTGAAGATAGATTTAAATATGTTCAGGGATACCAATAATAATGCATCCATGCAAAGGACTGCCTGATGTACTCCTTTGACTTGAAGCTCTGCTTCAACTTGATGACTTACAGATTTCGAAAATTAACCTCTGGATGTTTGGGAAGATTATAATCCGTCTTTACATAAAGCATACCCTCCTGAAAAGGTACTTGTAGACCTTACTACGATTCTTTTTAGATATCAACATTTTGGGCCTACTATAACAACTGCTTCTTTAACTAGAATGCAGATGAGTAAGCTTGCACAACACACGATATCCTTTGTCGGCCGAGGAGTCGCCAACCATGGACACTGGAATTAATAATCCAATGATCAAAGTATTGTATATCTGTAGTGTTACAAATATTACAATTTTTTTTTCACAAAACTCAATTTTGCAAAAATGACAGCCACCTCTTACTGAACGATTCTAATGGGCTTTCTTTTTGCAACTGTGTTTCTGCGGGGACCTGTTTTGGAGTACTGATCGCATGCTCCTCCATTATATTTGTAACCTCTTTCTTTATAGGTTCCTGCCTAGACTTCTTATCTGGGATATAACGTAACTGTGGGTGGAGTTTCCAACATTTTTGCTTCCGATGCCCACTTAGATTACAATGGGTGCATAAATTCTGCAAGTGCGGCTCCCTTTTGACATTTTCATTCTTGAAACGAAGAGTAGGATTGTCTTGTCGAGGCTTGCTTCGAGTTGCCATGATTCTTCTGTAATAGATTTTCTGCTTCCAACACTTTGACAAACAATGGTTATCTTTGCCACAAAAAGCACAAGGAATTGCATTCTTTATATTATCAGAAGAATCAAAGTAGCTATTTGAATGATTTGATTCATACCTTGAAGATTTCTGCTTTGTTGGAGATCCCTTAACTGGATCTCTTTTTGGTGATCCACTTTTAGACTTTGAATCACTGCTTGCATCCACTTTATGTTTTCCTTCCTGAATTTGATACCACCTCGGCTTCAATTCTGGATTCTTATCCCAACAGTGTGCTTCATCATGTCCCCGTTTTTAACAATATGAGCAAGTCACCCAATGACTTTCATGGGATGTTTCCTCATGATATCCCAATTCTTGGTAACGAGGTCGTTCTTCAACCTCGATGGGTTTTGTAATCCCTTGACCATGTATGCCCAAACCTTTTCCTTCGTAACCCATTTTCAACAATAGTCTCAATCCAATCCCTCGAGTATGTTTCTCGAAAGATCCTAAATATTTACTGTCAATTGAAAAATTTGCACTTGAATGATTACTGCTTACCTCATCTTCCTTTGACTGAGGAACAAACATGCACATACAGTCCCTCTTGATTTTTGAGGTATCCTCATTCTGCTTACTTTGACTTGTTGCAGATGAGACATCGAGAAGATCATCCTCTGAATGTGGACAAAATGAACAAATTTCTTCATGTTTTGTCTTAGGAGGACTCTTTACAGGAGAGCTTTCTCCAACTTGTTCTCCTCTCAGCTCATGCAGCAATAGTTGTAGCCTTTGCTTCTCATCTTCGGAAGCTGCCAACAATCTTCTAAGCTTAGCATTTTCTGCTTGGATACACTGATTAATTTCTTCAAGCTCACATAGCCATGCTTGCTTCTTCACTTTTCCCATTATTATACTCACAATATGCAAAACTAGTTAGGCCTGCTCTGATACCACTTGATCTGAAAACTTAGGGGAGTACTTACTCACATAAAAGCTTTCAATAAGGATCTTTGCTAACAATCATTTGCATATATGTATATAAAAGCACTTTGACGAACTTTATATTTATGAACATAGCTTAATCAGAAGGAAATACAAAAATTCACACACACATACATGACAAACCAGATGGTAACGGAGTTCGCCAGACCTCCTGGCTACGTCTCCGGGCTCATCAAAAGTTAGAGCCGCTTTATTGATTCTCCTTCAAAATGGTATGGACAGAATTCTCCTCTCACATGGCACAATCTCCCTCTCGGGGCAGCCTTCTCCTAAGGCTTTCACTTGAAATGGCAAAAGCAAGACCCCCTTGCTCAATCTCTCCAGAACAAAGAAATGCTTACACCAAGCTCTCTCCAAAAAGGCTTCCTTTCCTTCTCCAAATGAGAGGATTTTATAGCCTTTTCATGGATGATTACTCATCACATAAATTAAGGAGAATATCTCTGTTTAGATCCCCTAAATTAGGATCAAGAGACACCTAAAAGGATAGGTGGAAGAAAGGTCTCCACAAAGATCTCAACTCTCCATGAGACTTTCCATAAGACTAGGAAACTAAAGGTGAGGTTGACTCTCACATTTTATTACAATTTGTTTTTACAATTTAAATAAGAATTTTGTATGAGCATTTTTCATACATTCCCTTTTTACAAAGTTTTTATTGCACTTTCAATTTAAAAATGAAATATACTTTGTTCAATGTCTTTGAACTTCTGAAAGAAAAACATCCTTTCTGGTCGTAATTTCGACCTGCATTTTTCTCCACATACGAAGCCCATTTGACCCCGTTCAAGTTGTTTTAGAAAGCTCTCTGTGAGCTCTTCGTCGACTGAATGCCTTTGAAGCTAACGAAGACTTTCTGCATTCTTCGACTTGTGGAGATCCTCCTGGATCAGGCTTGGGTCAATGTACAAGTTTTGACAATTCCATTAAGTAGTCATGTATCATACTTCTGAATCCCGATAACGTACAAGGGAGATTTTGCTTCACAAAGTTAAACTGTCAAGCAAAGAATATGTTTTCCGTAGCTCATGACCATTAGAACATGTAAGCTCCTTATTAGACTATAAATACCCGTTGTACACCTCATCAAAGGCTTTTTTGAATCACATAATAATCTATTTTTCAGTTCTGAAGGGTTTTATCTTTACTTCCTATTAGATGGTGTGCAGGTTGCCCCTGTTTATCACTTCTGGGCTTCAGGGTGCACCCATTTCTACTTATGGCAAATGAAAGGGGCTTCCTATTTCTAACTTTATGTTCTCATATTGTTATATAATGTGTTATTAATAAAATACATTATTTCTTGTACTTCTCTGGCACACAATTATTAGTATTCAATCTTGAGCATAGCAATCTCAGTACTTTTAAAACATTTATTCTATTATAAACTATTTTTAAGGACCTAGAAATTTTAGGCCAAAACTTGAATTTATAATATACCCATACCAAGTTGTTGGATTCATTAAGCTACCTGATTAGTGTCTACTTTTTCTTGGGATTAATATAATCAAGATATGCCATTTTCAAAGTTGGCTCTGGCTGAGCCTTGTAAAGCTTGTCCATCAAGGAAGCAGGTCAGCAGGCATGCCCCACAAAGGTGAGGCAAGTGGGTGTAATGTGTAAATGATTGTCTCTGTTTGCATGTGTATGTGTCAGCAAGCATGGCCCACAGAATGAGGCAAGCGTGTGTAATGGGTAAATTATGTGTGTGCATGCATCTGTATGTTCAAATTATTGTCCTAGAGAAATATGTAAAGGTCTCTGACTCTGACAGTGTGTATCTGAATTCTTCAGCTTTTCTTTTGAATTTGAGTCTTTTATTTTTTCTGGTTGATTTCTGATTATATCACACATATTCACATGGTTGTGCATTAGCAGGAGAGACAATGGACAATAAACTTATGCTTACAGTCAGAAGTGGGACTGCCTCCAATCTTGGAAGCAGAAGATCGGATTACTGGATTGGATTACTTGATAGAACAAGAGGCATTGATAGTTGGGACTTCAACAGGGGATCTTGTGTTGGTTGTTCCTGCCTCCGATACAGTGGAGGTGGTTGGCAAAGTTGAGGGTGGAGTTAAGACAATAGCTTCCAGTCCTGATGGAGCACTTCTTATTGTGGCAACTGGTTTTGGACAGCTATTAGCTATGACCCAGGATTGGGATGTGCTTTACGAAGTCTCATATGACCTGGACAATAACATGGAGGTATGCAATAGTGTTATGAATATCCATGTTTTAGGCTTTATGATCCATTCTTTAACTGTGTAGTTATCCACAAGGGTTTTTCTAACCTTAACATCTTTTTTCTCAAATCTAGAAAATTTACTTTTATTGGACAGTGTAAAATACAGACACACTTTAGAAAATATTATGTTTCTATCAATGTTCAGGGGTTAAAATAGAAGAGAACTTTTCAGCATAGGAGTTATATACAAATCTGTTAAGATTAAAAACATCAGTAGAGCTGCTTTCCACTCGCAATTTGTACCACTAACATTTGCTGTCAGACTTTAATGTCAGGGACTACAGCAGATGGGATTTCTTGCTTATCCAGTCCATTGAGTCAAGTGCGAGTTTCATGGCGAGGAGATGGAAAGTACTTTGCTACTTTGGTCTGGTCAGGAAATTCTGAAGGCTTGCAGCGACTCAGAATATGGGAAAGAGATTCTGGGACATTGCATTCCTCTTCTGAACCCAAGGCTTTTATGGAAGCAGCTATGGATTGGATGCCCAGTGGGGCCAAAGTGGCGACTGCTTGTAATAGAAGCAAAACTAAAAATTGTGCTTCCATTGTTTTCTTTGAGAGAAATAGCCTGGAGAGAGGTTCATTCGACTTATATGAACCGACAGAAGCCAAGATTGAGATGTTGAAGTGGAACTGTAACTCAGAGCTGCTCGCTGCATCGGTGAGATATGATGAGTGGTCGAGCATCCAAATTTGGAGCTTTAGTAATTATCACTGGTATCTGAAACAAGAATGGAGGTACTTGGGCAAGGACAAGTTAATGTTTGCCTGGGACCCAGAAAGACCAATGCATGCTATTTGCTGGACTGCATACGGATTAGTTCATTCGCTAAATCTCTGTTGGAACAGTGCTGTTTATGATGAGTCTACAGCCTTTGTGGTTGATGGTGTGAATGTGCTTGTCACACCACTATCTTTATCTCTTGTGCCGCCTCCCATGTCGCTCTTCAACCTCAGGTTTCAGTCTGCTGTTCAGAGTGTGGCTTTCACTTCTAGAGGCTTAGAGAGTCATTTGGCTGTGGGACTATCGGATGGCAATTTAAGTATTGTGAAATTTCCAAATATGGATATGTGGGATCAGTTGGAAGGCTCTGTGTATCAAACTGCAAATGTTGATACAGACAGTCTTATTAAAATAGAGTTTGGTGACCTCAGGCATCTAACATGGCTAGATCCTTATGTTCTTCTTGGGGTATTGCATTGTGATGGCGATCAGGCTTCTATATATTCAGATCTCGTTTCTAATAACTGGAGAAAGTGTCCTCTAATGGGTGAGAAAAATAATGGACTGAGTATACTTGTTGAAATGGAGCTTGTTTGCAACAATGTGGAAGAGGTGGAGCCAGGGTGCTTGTCATCTAGTGGGTGGGTTGTGAAGTCATCCATGCATACTATTATAGAAAGCTCAGTGGTAGCCATTACTGCAAATCCCCTGACAAAATGTGCAGCTTACATTCAACTTGGGAATGGTGATATTGTTTCATACACGTCAAAAGAGGGAATATATATGGCACCTGCAGAGCTGTATAAAGAAAAACGGTCAAATTTAAAGGGTTTTTTGTCATATTGCCCATGGATGTATGCTATTCCTGTTTATGATTATGGAAAATTGAAGGTCTTGATATTTGGACTTGATGAAGATGGCAGATTGCAGGTGAATGGTTGGATAATTTGTAGTACTTGTGCTAGTTTTGCATTTTATGCAAGTGCGGCAGGCAAGGTACAAGAGGTTGTAACTCATCTTATTTATACTACAAGGCAGGACCTGCTCTTTGTGAAAAATATGGATGAAATAATCCATGGAGATGGACATTACGAGTCCATGGGAAATGGACTGTCACCAGTAGATTTTGGCAACAAGCTGCAAGGTGAGAATAAATTTATCAGGGAAGGAAATCATGATGGTCTCAAGGTATGGGAAAGGGGGGCAAAGTTGATTGGTATCATCAATGGGGATGAAGCTGCAGTCATCTTACAAACGGTTCGTGGGAACTTGGAAACCATTTATCCACGAAAATTGGTTCTTCTAGCCATTGCTGGAGTTTTGGTAGACAGGCGTTTCAAAGATGCAGTTTCTTTGGTCAGACAACATAGGATAAATTACAATGTAATAGTTGATTACTGTGGTTGGCAATCTTTTGTTGAAGCATCCTCTGAGTTTGTCCGGCAAATAAACAACTTAAGTCATATCACAGAATTTGTGTGTGCTTTAAAGCACGAAAATGTTATGGACACATTATACAAAAACATTTTATTGCCAAATCGTCAAGACAACAAGATAGAGTGTGGTTCCCAAGTTCTCTTCTCAAATACAGATTCTGCCTTAGAAGATGGAAATCAAACTATAATTAAGAGGCTTACACCAGGGAACGGAATTGTAAGCAAAAATAATAAGGTACGGGCTGTTCTAGAGGCAGTAAGGAAGGTGCTTGAAGAAGAGGTTTCAAAAAGCCCTGCAAGGGAATTGTGTATTTTGACCACATTAGCCTGTAACGATCCCCCTGAGCTGGAAGAAGCATTAAAAAGAATTAAGAAGTGGCGCGAAGCAGAGATTGCAAGTACGATGAATGAAGGGAGTGGTGTTCTTGATAAATCAAATCTGAGCGCAGAAGAAGCTCTGAAGCATCTTCTTTGGCTGTCAGATCCTGATGCTGTATTCCATGCAGCATTGGGCCTTTATGATTTGCATCTTGCTGCTATTGTTGCCCTGAATTCCCAGCGTGATCCAAAAGAGTTCCTTCCTTTTCTGCAGGAACTTGAAAACATGCCTTCTCCTGTTATGTGCTATACTATAGATTGCAAGCTGTACCGGTATGAGAGTGCCTTAAAAAATATTGCTGCAGCAGGAGATGCTTATTTTGAGGAGTGCTTGCATCTCATGAAGAGCAATCCAAAACTATTTGCCCTTGCCCTTGACATTTTCAAAGATGGTGGAAAGAGGTCTGTTATTCTGGAAGCTTGGGGTGATCATCTTTTCAGTGAAGAAAGATTTGAGGAGGCTGCCATGGCATATTGCAGCACTTGTTCTTTTCAGAAGGCTCTAGGGTCATTTCGTGCAGGTGGTCTATGGAAAGAAGCATTAACAATGGCTGGAATGCTAAGGCTGACAACTGATGAGGTTTCAAGTTTAGCCAATGACCTATGTGAAGAGCTCCAAGCACTAGGGAAGCCAGCAGAGGCTGCAAAAATTGCATTAGATTACTGCAAGGATGTTCAAGGTGCCATAAACTTGCTTGTAACTGCTCGAGAATGGATGGAGGCTATAAGGATTGGTTTTTTATATGACATGGGGGAATTGGTAAAATCTCAGGTTAAACTTGCAGCTATTGAATGCGCAAATTCACTCATATTGGAGTATGAAGAAGGTATAGAGAAGGTTGGAAAATATCTAGCACGTTATTTGGCTGTACGCCAACGGCGGTTGCTTCTTGCAGCCAAGCTGCAAATGGAGGGTAAGGGAAAGGAAGATGTAGATGATGATACATTTTCGGAAACTAGCAGCAATATTAGTGGAATGAGTGCTTACACACTTGGGTATGAAGCCTTTTCTTTGCATTTTCTTACCTGCTAGACTTTATATTTTTTGGTAATGCTAAATTTTTTATCATAAATATTAAAATTAGTTTCTTTCCCAAATCGCTGCAATGCCTTTTCTCTACATCTTGGCATCTTTGAACCTTACTGCAATATTTTTTTTAAAATTCAATGAGTGAATACTCTGTTATAAACTTATATGCTATATTCTGCTCTGTAATGTGTATGCTTTTCCTGTGATCTGATGCTAATAAAACTCAATATTACCCACTCTTCAATGGTTGCTTTTAAGCCAATACCCTAGCTGTATTGAGTTTTGCAACTATATCTACAATTAACAGTATATAGGAACTTAGCTGATAATCTGGTCTGTTTTGTTGCATCTAAGGAGATTATCTTGCACAGACTGACAGGGTAATAAAATATGGTACATGGAGTTTGATAATTAGGTGTTAGGTTAAGGTCCATTTGAATCTTTGATATTCAATGCGCTATCCTCTCTATTTCTAAAACTCAATTAGTGTGCTTGTCCTACAACTATACAAGGGAGAGCCAGCTATGTTCAAGTCTGACGGGACTTTTACTCCTACTGACAAGTTAAAATGGTCACAGGTTTTCCTCTGTAGGCTTTATCGTAATTTGAGCTTGCTAATGGTTAGTTTACTTAGATTTGGTTCTCTAATCACTGACTAACAGCTCTGTAAAAATATGCTTTTGCCACAGCTTCATTTCCCTAGGAACTTAACCTTGCCATTATAAATTACCATTTGTTACTTCTTTGTAGAAACAAAATTTAAAAGTTTTTTATAATGGGTATGATGGATGGGATTCTTTGACCTTTGTTTAGAAGATACTCGTTGCTGTTGTGGATACACTAATTTTTCTCTAAGTTGTGTGGTGTCTTTTATATTGGTTATGACCCTGTTGGTGTTCGATTCTGTAGGTTTATATAGATCTTATGTTTGAGTTCTTTTGTCCGGGGCTTACAACACTATCATGAAATATAAATCTAAAGCCTTATTCTAATACATGGGCTTACAATACTAAGCCCATACTCTGTAAAATGATCTAGGCCATATACTTCAATGTAAAATGATCCTTCTTTTTGGATAATAGCTGATGTTCCTTGTTATCTGCTCCAGATATTCTGGGGCTTATGATCTGAAATGGAACCAAACAAGCGAGTGGTTGTAAGACTCAGTACCTGCAATTTTAATTCGGCAATGAATGAAGGTTAGATAATACATGAAAGACAATGCATTGTAAAGATAGATGAGACAAAGGAGAAGAAAAATAAGGAGTTAAATAAATAAATAAAATGAAAATAGGAGAGAAGAAATGGAATTGAAAGGTTAGCCTCTTTGGTCTTCCCATTACCTCCAAGCCTATTGGTCTTCCCATTACCCCCAAGCTCTCTTATACCTTGTACTTTCACAGTTTCACTCTTAAAGGGCTTTTTCTTGTTTGATGGCCAAGAGAGGAGGATGCCACAGAGCCCAGAGTTGCGTTGTAACCAGACAGTGCTGAAATAGAGGATTGATGTAGTGAACAAAATAAATAATAAATAAGCATTAATATTAATAATATTGATAAAGTAATGAAATAATTAATTGAAAGGACAAATGAAGAGGCACCTTATGAAAGGCGGCGTCTCATCACCAAGGCAACCCTTGCATGGGTATTTATACAAGCATCATTTACCATTGTAAATCATCATATCTAATCAATTATATATTCTATTAATAATCCATTCATGGATTACTTGGCGTATTTGTGGTGGTTATTTTTGTAAGAAACAACTTTATTGTTTCACTGGTATCAGAGCCCCCTCTTGGGCAGATTCCGACTTGTGGCCAATATTTTCTTGAGCTTCTCCAAAACTGGGACCCACATAGGTTTTTGACTAACCCTTATATATATTATATTATTATTATTTTTAAAGTTCTAAGTGCTTCCCATTAGAAAAAAATTATTATTATTTTAAACAAAATAATAATTAATAATTAATAATTGTCATTACAATTATTATTTAATACAAAAAAAGAAGAAGACCAAGTCAAAGAAAAAAGATCAAGAAGATACTAAAAGAGCATAAATCAAGTCTCGGAAGATATCGAAGAAATCATTGAAGCCCATTGTGGATTTGTTGAACAAATTATGGATTCCATATATAAATCCAAATTTTGGACTAAGTGTCCTTATTGCGAAATGGAATTCCAATATCCGACAATTTTTAAGAATGGCAATCGCTCCTGTCCAATATGTGGTAAATATTTTATTATGAAAGATGATCAAGGTAATTCACAGTTGCAATCACATAAACTAGAAAGCAAATTAAGATACTACAAGGCAAGCAATAAAAATCTACAATTTGAGATGCGTAAGCAGATCATTCTTCATAAGTTGATAGGGCAAGAGAATCATCGCTCAAACGATCAAAATAAAAAATTAGAAAAAGCTAATGAAGATATCGAGAAAATGTTGTTAGCTAAGAATGAAGAAATATCTCGATTAAAAAATCACAACCAAGATCGTAAAGACAAAATCAAAAAGTTCGAAGATAACGAAGAATCACCATATAGAAGTAATAGCAATTTAGAAGAAGACGTAAAGCGCTTAAACCAACTCATCATGGACAAAGATGATGAATTGGCGCAAATCTAGATAAAGTTAAAAAGTCAAGAATCAGAGACATGTTGACATCAACAACAGAAGGAAGAACTCCAGCAAAAGGATCACAACACTTAAAAGAAGCACAAGTTAGAAATTGCCAAAATCAATGGGAAATTAGCAAGCAATAGCGAAAAACTATTTTGACTAAGAATTCATAACAAGACATTACTTACAAAAATAAAGAAACTAAAAAACAGTCGAAAGAAGGAACTTTCCAATGAAGACCTTGAAGGAAGAATACTAAAACAACAAGAAGAAAACCAACTGAGAAATCTTAATCAAGAACTAGAGGAACAAATCAAGAAGTTAGAAGAGTACAAACAGTCGCAAGATGAAAGGTTCTAGAAGATTCATAATAATACCAATCTATTAGAGAAGAAATTAGTTCAAATCTAGAAGGAAGCATCCTGGTTCTCCATAAAACAAATTCTAGTTGAAGAAGAAGAAATAAATACAAAATTCGATTCTTGTCATAGTTAAAAAAGAAGTCAATCCAGCAGAAAAAAAAGCAACAAGAACTCCTTACCGACACCCAAATTACAAAAAACATTTTGACCAACGACATGGTCAAAATGAACATAAAAGTTATAATTTCAGAAGCAAAAGAACACAAAATCTACAACCTAAGCAAAACATGGGAAGATTTACCCAACAAGACAATCAACAATCATCTTCGATGAAAATAGATCTTGGATGGACCGCATCACAGATGATGCGACATTTTTTTTGGAGTTCGTAACTCTTATCGTCTCATTTCGTCAAGTGTCTCAAGTACTAAAATAAAGGATTGAGAGATGACATTACAAGCAAGAAATCAGACGTAAGCCTTGCCTTCAATAAAGCTTTGAGGACAACTTCCCTTAAGGGGAAGACAATGTAGTGAACAAAATAAATAATAAATAAGCATTAATATTAATAATATTGATAAAGTAATTAAATAATTAAATGAAAAGGCAAATGAAGAGGCACCTTATGAAAGGTGGCATCTCATCAACAAGCCAACCTTTGCATGGGTATTTATACAAGCATCATTTACCATTGTAAATCATTATATCTAATCAATTATATATTCTATTAATTATCCATTCATGGATTACTTGGCGTATTTGTGGTGGTTATTCTTGTAAGAAACAACTTTATTGTTTCAATTGAGCAACCATTGGATGCTGGTTTCTTATTTGGGTTTTTAGGGTAAATAAGTTCATATGCAATGAGTTATTTCTGTGTGTTGCTATTTTGTTGTATTAGTTTGCATTATGTAGTTTAATGAAGATTCTCTGTTATTTAAAAGGCTACCAGTTAGTGGGGACGGTGTGACTAAGAGGAGTTTTCAATGAGATTTGTAATTCTATTACATTGCTCAGTGGTCTTGTTTAATAGAGACCATAACAACTTTTCTCCTATCATTGTTGGATGAACCCTGGAGCTCAAATATCAATGGTGCTTCCATCTTAGCAGTGTTGCACTTCTGTATGGAGTTTCCAAATTGGTATTTTTAAGAGTTATCAATTGTTGGAAAAATTTATCCTTACCCAGTCGTTTTTATTGATGTTGGGCATATTGTCTCACATCCCTAGGTGAATTTTCTCTTGCCTAGGCAAGTATCTCATTGGTTGGGTTATTTAACGGTTGTTGATTGTTGGGCGAATATATCCTTACCTAGGCATTTTTATCGTTGTTGTACCTATTTTCTCACATCCTTAGGTGAATTTTCTCTTGCTTGGGTGATTTTCTCGTTGGTTGGGTGAACTTCTCTCAAGCATGAGCATGTACTCTATTGCTTGGGCAAGTTTCTCTCAAGCTTGAGTGTATTCCTCTTGACTCGACTTTTTTCTCATTGGCTGGGTAAATTTCCTCTTATTTGGGTGTTTTTTTGATTTGCTGCACGAATTTTCCTCTTGCCTACGCATTTTTCTCATTGGCTAGGTGGATTTTCCTCTTGTTGTTGAATGATTGGGCATTGGTATTGGTGTTTTGTTCTCCCAATAGCATTGCTAGTGAGACGTTGGCATGTTGTGAAATTGTGTGTGTGTGTAACCTAGTTTACATGCTTTGGCATGGAGTGACTACTTCCCTTCACCACTTTTTCGTTGTTTGTTTTAAATAGCCACATACCCTGTGATTGATGCAACTATCATTTTTTTATGTTTTGTTTTTAAGGGATGAACATATTGTTTATGCTTTAAATGGGCGTTTAAGTCATTGGGATGGATCATTTCATTTATATTTAAGTGAATATGATTTTTTAGTATAAATAAAAGAACCTTGGAAGTGAGCATCGACATTCACCCAACCCAAGAGTGTTGGAATTTCTTGTTATGGTGTTTAGGATGTGTAGGCTACAATAGGCTTATATTAGTCTGAGTACGACAACATTTTTAAGAATGAATTGATCGGTAATTAGTCACTAGAATATAGGTTGGTCAAATCTTCATCAATGAGATTTAATTTGCTACTCGATAACTTTAGATAAACGTGTTAATTGTCAGAGTATTGATAGCAATTGGATGCCTCAATTTAGAACAAAAATATTCTCACATTCCTGCATAGTTTTGCAATTAAGAAACAAAACATTGCCTTCGATCAAAATATAGTTGTGTGGTGCTCCAGAGTCCATCTATTTCAACAATGAGTAGAACTGCTCATTCTTTTGTTAAGTGGGAGAATAAGTGTTGGGAACTCTTGGGCTACAACCATCTCTTGCGAATTAGAGACTGACACTTTATCACTAAGCTCAACTATATACCTCGGCGTTGTAAATAGTTGGATGTGCCTTCTATTTGAAAGAGAAGCTTGAGTGATATTCTTATGTTCTTCCTTGATTGCTCCTTCTTGTACTTAAATTGGCCGTGAAACAAAGCATCACAACTAGAATTGATCATGCACACCAAATAATGACGGTGTCTTAGCTTTGAGGATTTTAGATGATTAAGTTTAGTTGGCTAAGAACGCGCAAAGGAGTTGTACCAAAGACATTGTTCTCAATGATCCAGCATTCACAGAGCCATGGTTTTTATTGGCTTGTCCACTAGTTGCATGTGTGTTTGCATGGCGAGAACCACAAAGAAACTAACTTAGAGTATTGATTATTATTTGCATTGTAGTTGGTTGTTGTGTACAGGCTACATCGAGAGCAAAGGACTTGCAACCATCAGAAGGATAGAGAGCTTTGTACAAGACTGAGAACAAAGACTATAAATAAATTCCGTAGAGGATTGTGTTGGTGAAGTGAGTGGGCTATAAGTCCCTCGTTTACTGATCATATGGTATTAGAGTAGTTGAATCCTTGATTGTGGTATAGTTGCTAGAATTTTGAAGAGAACTTTGTAGACATAGCATGGATAAAGCAAATAGAGAAAGGTTGGAAGATTTATAGGCCATCAATGCTCAACTTCAAGAAGAGAATAAGAACTTGAAGGAGAAGGTCCAAATGTATGACCAATGGTTAACAAAGGTGGAGAAGAACCTTGAGACCTTGATAACATTGTTTCCATTGCTGAAGTTTTTGTTTCGTGAATGCCAAGGCTCTCTCACTATTGTCATGGTAGAGTGGGACAAGTGCATATTTCAACTTGTGCAATTGTGAGAGCAGGTCAACCAGATGGATAGCTGGCAAGAGGATAGGCTCACTTAGACAATGACTTAGTTGAAGCAAGAGTTGGCAGAGAAGAAAGAAGCATTGTCAAAGCTACAAGTAGTTGTTCAAGAGCACTAGAAAGTATGGCCACCATCCATTGCCATAGTCGAAGCCAACACCATGATGGAATCTTCTTTGGTAAGATCACCTTTCGTAGATATACCAGAGGTTTTTGATTCGAAGTAGAGCATTTTGGTGAATTTGAGAAGCATACAAGAGGCATTGTTTTGAAATTGTTAAAGTAGACGGGTTGGGCTATGATGGACAAGGGCTAGGTAAGAGAAGGCAATGCATCCTAAGCCCTATTGTAGTTAAATCGAGGGTGATGCATGAAGGCCCAGGTTTCGATGGTAGAGACAAAAAGGCCACGATCTTTAAGATCACTTTAATACAGGTAAAATATATTACATAGTTTGTTTGTTCATTAGAAGGAACATTAGTAACGAATGGAGATAGAAAAACACTACAATTCAATCCTCCTTGTGGTGGATTGTATAAGTGCAACGAAGAAGAAATTGCAAAGACTCAACCCACACAAATACTTAGAAGAAATAACAAGATAATCAACTGAAACAAGAAGAAGAAGACCAAGAGGTATGCATAAGGTAAATCATTCCTTATTTGTGACTACTACAGGAAGAAAGGCTATAACATTGCTAGTTGTTGGCACCCAAAGGCATGTTCCTTTTGTGGGAAGAAGGGCCATGGTCTGGCATCTTACTAGGAGAAGCAAGCCACATGCCCAAGCCATATTGCTTTTAAAGAAGGAATTGCGAGAAGACTTCCTCAAAGCAACAAGGAACTCAAAGGCACATGGAGAAGGGAGCCTGTCAAGTAGCCCATCTAGTGCTAAGAATTTTTGCCACCACTGCAAGTTGAGTGGACATTGGGAAGCAAAGTGTTGGCAAGTTCACCCAAAGCTTCACCTTAACAACCACACAACCAAGAGAAGGGTGTGGACAGTGAATTCTAAAGGGAATGCAGAGCTGCCTGCATCTCGAGCCCAATGAGCATAAGCTATCCAAGGAGTTATGGCAGCATAAGAGGTTGGCGACACTAATGGTGTGCACAACAGGTTGAGACTAACATCAAAGGTAACCACGATCCAATTGTTTCTTTTGATATTGGTGAAATTTTTTGCATTCCCAACCCGGTTTCAAGTTTAGTTTTTCATGTGAAGTTTAATGCCCAAACCCCATCATTGCAAAATCACTTTGCATGCATGAAAATTAAAAAAAATTCTTAAAACATGGAATTTATTCAACTTTTGTAACTCAGAAAAATTTATGACAGCCATAGTTTTAAACTCAGAAATTTTATGACAGCCACACACATAATATTTCAGAGTGATTTTTTACCAAATTGGTCTAGGATAAAACTCCGAAGGGGAAACCTATTCAGAGAGATTTTTATTATTTTTTCAAGACAAATTACAAAACAGAACAATAGTACTTATCTCCCATTTGCATCTCGAAAAATGTGTCAATCTTCAGCAAAATTTCAGACCCTCACTGACAGTGATTTCACCCACATGTGCAGCATTAATTGCAGTTGTATGGCCTTGAGAAACATGCCTGAAACAGCCTGTACAGTCCTCTATTTCTGTGCACAATTTCTTCCCTGAAATTTGTGCCACAAATTTGCTACAGTATGGTCATAAAACCCTGCTGTACAGACTGTCAGAATTCTGCAATGGAAACCGTGCATGTACGGCCTTGATTAACTGCTGTATGGTACTGTACGGTCTGTATTTAATGATGTACAGTCTCCCTTGATATTTGTGCCAGGTACAGAAATCTTCAGCCTTGAAACTCATGTCCTCCTGCTGAATGTCTTGCCTAGCAAAATGTATCCTTCCTCTTGCTTTCAGCCTGTAACTCAGACATTAAAACTTTTTGTCAAGGGTTTCACTTCTTCTCTCTTGTCCTCTCGACTTCTTTCTTGCTTTCCAAATCTCATGAATCACAATGAATGATTTCTCCTGCCTTTTCCCTAGTTTTGTTTGAGGTAACCGCCTCAATCAAATCAATGGCTATAATTAAAAGATGACTAAATGAGATCTACGACCCACATTAATTGCTCTCTTTTCACATTAAATGATTTTAATAACTCATCATTTAAATATTTAAGAGACATTAAATATCTCACCCACCTTTTTAATTCTCATAAAGTAAATTAATTAATAACTCTCAAACCACTTTATAAAGTAACTTTATATAAAATAAAGTGTATCTCGCTTTATAAATTAACATGAGCAAAGTGAAATGTTTTGCTTGTCAGAAGTTTGGGCATTATGCTGGACAATGCCCAAACAACAAGAAGAAGAAACAACATACAACAACTTCAACAGAGATTGATGAGTATGCTGCTAGATTTGAGAGGGAGTTTTCTCTCTTTGCTAGTGGTTGTGTAGAGAGAGCATCATCCATCAACGATAAGGATTTTGAGGATCACATGGAGCATTCCATGATCGTTGGGAATTCATTGAGTGCTTCCACTACTTCCTCCACTTGGTACATAGAAAATGGAGCATCAAGTCACATGACAGGTGATTGAGACATGTTCATCGAGATTTCAGAGACAAGCTTGGAGTTGGAGGTTGTATTGGGCGATGATAGAGTGGTGAGAGCAGTTGGGTGTGGGACAATCAACTTTGACAGGGAGTCCATGGAGCCCATGTTATTGAGGGATGCCTTGTACGTCCTTGGGCTGAAGAAGAGTCTTGTGTTAGTTTCCATAATTGAGGACATAGGCCTTGGGGTATATGTCTTAGATGGGAAAGTTTACATATTTCCAAAAGTAGAGGGTCCATCCGACTCCATCTGCTTCATATGCGGGAAACTGTACTAACTTCTCTTCCAACCACATCATGCACTGGCACACACTTAGAGCAACGATGAGTTGTGAGTTATGGCACATAAGGATGGCCCACCTTCATCATTCAGCTTTGAGGATGCTGAGAGACATGACCACAGGTTTTCTAGATTTCAGTACAGAGCAGAGTGGTGTATGCAGAGGGTGTGCTTTGGGAAAGTACACTAAGACTACTTTTTCGAGCAGTGACAAGAGATCAGAGGGAGTGCTGGAGTTGATTCATTCAGATTTATGTGGTCCCATGTCTTATGTCTCGTTGACAGGTTTCGAGTATTACATTATTTTCATCGATGACTTTTCCAGGAAGACCTGGATCTACTTTCTGAGAAGCAAGAAGTCAGAGGAGGTCTTGCTTCGGTTCCAAGAGTTCAAAGTTCCTGTGGAGAAGCAGACATGAAAGAAGATCAAGGTACTCAGACCAAACAATGGGGGTGAGTATACTCCCCATGCATTCGATAAGTTTTGTAGACAGGAGGGTATCAAGAGGCAGTTGACAGTTCCCTACACTCCACAACAGAATGGAGTGGCTGAAAGGAAGAATCGTTTGATAATGGGTGCAACTGGAGCCATGTTGCATGATTAGAGTCTTCCTTTCTTACTATGGGTAAAAGGCCTGTAGTACAACTATTTTTGTGCAGAACAAAAGTACGCACCGTGCCTTGGGGTGCAAAACTCTTGAGGAGATGTTCATCGGGAAGAAGCCTGAGATATGCCACTTTCGCATTGTTGGATGCCTTACATATTTGCATGTCTCTTATGAGAAGAGGACAAAGCTAGAGGCTATTGGAGAGAGAGACATTTTTGTTGGCTATGACGAGACTTTGAAGGCTTTTCGCATATATCTTTTTGCACAGAGGAAATTTGTAGTAAGGAGGGAGTGAGATTTGAGGAGTGAGCCTTTCGAAAGTCTTGGGAGTTAGAGGAGCAGCAACAGATGACTACTCCACAGGTGACAGTATCTCAGAGTTCAACAAGTCAGCACATAGGGTCACAGGTCTCAGGGGTGGCCAGTGACAGGTCTCAGGGGTGACTGGTCACAAGTTCATCGGTTTCAGTGGCTTAGTCTACAGGGACTTTTGGTGCCGGGACAGGTTCACAGATCACAGGCTCACAGGTTTCACCTTCATGTGATTCGGGTACACATGGTTCAGATTCAAGATCTTAGACCACATGTACTTCTTCAGGGAGACATTTGTCTGATGAGGATGTAGAGGAGGGTTTGCCATAGGATGCTACTTCCAGGAAGAGAAAGCCAAGTTGGCTTAGGGAGCTTGTGAAGGAAGCAAAGGAGTTTGTGGGGCCACCCAAGAGAGAGATCAGAGAGAAGGGCACCAGAGAGATTTTCCAGCTATATGGCACAGGTGACTGGTTTGCGTGAGTTTGAGTCTACTACTTATGAGGAGGCTTTCGCATATCAGGTTTGGAGAGATGCTATGATGGAAGAGTACAAATCCATCGTGAAGAATGGTGTGTGGGAGGTGGTTCCAAGACCAAAGGGGAAGTTAGTTGTGACTTCCAAGTGGCTCTATAAAATCAAGCATGCCGCAGATGGTAGCATCGAGAAGTACAAAGCTCGGTTTATAGCACGAGGGTTTTCATAGATAGAGGGAGTTGATTATGATGAGACCTTTGCGTCGGTTGCTAGATTTTCTTCGATCAGAGTAGTGATCTCCATTGTGGCAGAGTTGGGTTGGAGGATTCATCAGATGGATGTGAAGACCACCTTCCTCAACGGTCTTCTACAGAAGGAGGTATATCTAGAGCAGCTACAGGGCTTTGAGATTTATGAGAGAGATTCTCATGTTTGCTGGCTAAAAAAGGCCTTGTATGGTCTAAAGCAAGCCCCTCGGGCTTTGTACTCAAGGATTGATTCTTATTTGCTTTCAATTGGGTTTCAAAAGAGTGAGGCGGATCCCAACCTATACTACATTGTGGTTGGAGGTGTTCCGCTCATTCTTCTGCTGTATTGATGACTTGTTCATTACAAGAGGGGAGCACCTGATTGAGGCATGAAAGAAAGATCTTGCTTCGGAGTTTGAGATGACCGACCTTGGGTTGATGCACTATATTTAGGCGCGGAGGTGTGGCAGGAGGATGGACATGTTTTCCTGGGGCAAGGAAAATATGCTGCTGATGTTTTGAGGAGATTTTAGATGGAGGATTGCAGACCCCATGTCCACACCTGTCAGGTCCCCTCTCGTCCGAGAGGACGCGACTAATGACATTGCTACTATCATTTAAGCGGGGATCTAAGCCCCATGAACATTGACAATAAAAAGGCATTGAACATAAAACATTTATAGATGCATAATGCAATCTATAGTGGAAGCAAATACATTTCATTCAACACATTAATCATGTTCATCATAATTCATTAAAACAAATACAGTTGCAGAGGTAAATACACAAGAAATACTTATCTTGAGAAGAAGCTTGTCCTGCAACCAACTATGTCGCTGCAACGTTCCACCCAACCATAGGCCAGTGTGCTCATCAATCTCTCAGCACCACTGCCACCCTTGAGCTCAGCATGATTCCCACAAGGAATAAGGGAACAACAATAGGCTCACACATAGCCAAAGACACATCAAAATTCAGCCAAGCCAAAACTACTTTTGGGTTTATCAGGCTGCTAGGGAGGTGGAAAGGCTTAATTGTTAAGCTAGTGAGCTCAACCACAGAGCTATGGACACCTACACAAGATCTGGCTTGGTTTTCCCAACACAAGGAAGCATCCCCTTCTTTGCTACACAGTCCCTGAGGCTATGCCTTCCCTTTCAGTGCTCTTCAGGGTCTGCAAGAAAGAATAACCAACCCCTCTTGATCTGTGTGTGTGGTTCCTTTCCACACTAGGTTTATCAAGCTAATTCTTCCCTCTTCCACTCTGTTGCCGCCTAATTCACACTTTAAGACGCAGGAAAGTCACAACCTGCTATGTGTGTCCTTGGGGGCAAGCGAGAGCTGGGGACCACTGTCACCA